>SJYC01136076.1:0-13407 GCA_006408675.1 Madoqua kirkii
CATACATATTTGGATCTATATTTTGTATGAATTTCTATCAATATATTTTGGATGGGAAGATCCTATTTAGTCTATATATTGAGTATATGTATTTTCTTCATCCTGTGTTTTCCTTTAAATATGTATTTTATATTCTGATATGTTTTGTTTATTTAAGCTCATCTATTTTCTCTCTACCACAGGTATCCTTTGAGTAAAATAGTAGAGTGTGTAGCTTAGAAGAATTTTAATGTCCTAGTCCTTACTCTTTTTATGAATGAGGACTCTGAGGGTCCAAGAATCTGACTTAATGCCACAAAACTGTCATTTTTTAGTAGATAAGACCAAATTTTCTCCTGTAGCTTGAATGAATAAAATGTTTTTTAGTTTAAAAAAATATTCCAGCTATTCCTGTGTGGAATGGGATTTGCTTGAGCCATGAGATACGCAAATATAATGTTTAAACTACTCGGAGCATGAGAAGAGACGTGGAAGTCCCCTTCCAGTGACCATGTACTACACTTTGTGTGTGTATACATTTCAATGGGTGTCTGAGAGCTGTAAGAAGGAAAGCAAAAGAGAACAAAACACACACACACACACACACACACAGAGGGAAAACCCTATGCCTAATCTTTTTCTAAGTTAAGTAAAAGTAGGATAGAATTAAAGAAGACCTAAATAAATGGATCTATGTATTATGTTCATGAATTGGGAAAATGAGAATAAGATATCAGTCTTCTCCAAATTAGTCTATAGATTCAAGGCACTCAGTCAGAACCTCAATTAGTTTTTTTCTGGAGTGAGAGGAGGTGGTTAAAATTGACAAGCTGTCTCTAAAATGTATATAGAAACGCAAAGAATCTAAAACAGATAAGACAACCTTGAAGAGAAAGAACAAAGCTGGGGATTATACTACCAAGAGCTTCACTGGTGGCTCAGATGGTAAAGAATCTGCCTGCAATGCATGAGACCTGGGTTGAGAAGACACCCTGGAGAAGTGAATGGCACACCTTCTGAGTATTCTTGCCTGGAGAATCCCATTGTCAGAGAAGCCTGGTAGGTTACAGTCCAGGGACGGGGCTACAAAGAGTCAGATACAGCTGAGCAAATAAAATACACACACACTACGAAATTAAAATATTTGATATAAAATTATAGGAATTAAGATAATGTGGCATGGGTGCAAGAACAAAGACAATAGAGTCCAGAAAAAGACTTACACATATGTGGTGGGGGGAAATGGTCTTTTCAGTAAACAATTCTGTAGGAACTGGATAGTCTTATGGAAAAAAAGAGCTTTGACCTCTACTTCATGCTATATAGAAAAAATTAACTTCAGCTGAACCGCAGATTTAAATGGTAAAACAATGAAGCTTCTGAAGAAAACATGGGAGAAAATTTTCATGGCTGCAGGGCAGTCAAATATTTCTTAAACAGGATATAGAAAAGGTAATCATAAAAAGTGGAGAAGGCAATGGCACCCCACTCCAGTACTCTTGCCTGGAAAATCCCATGGACGGAGGAGCCTGGTAGGCTGCGGTCCATCAGGTAGCTAAGAGCTAGACATGACTGAAGTGACTTAGCAGCAACAGCAGCAGTAAACAATGAAGCTTCTGAAGAAAACATGGGAGAAAATTTTCATGGCTGCAGGGCAGTCAAATATTTCTTAAACAGGATATAGAAAAGGTAATCATAAAAACTGGAGAAGGCAATGGCACCCCACTCCAGTACTCTTGCCTGGAAAATCCCATGGACGGAGGAGCCTGGTAGGCTGCGGTCCATCAGGTAGCTAAGAGTTGGACATGACTGAAGTGACTTAGCAACAGCAGCAGGAATCATAAAAGAAAAGACTGATAAATTTGACTTCCTTGAAATTAGTACGTTTTGTGAAAGGGCAAGCACAGACCAAGAGGAAATAGATCGATAAAGACACAGATAGGTAGATATCCAACAAATAGCTTGAATTCTATAAACCAATATGAAAAAAGCCAAACAACTCAATTTTTAAAACAGGCCAAAGATTTGAACAAGCATTTTGCAGATGAGATTGTTCAAATGTCCAGTAAGTGTCTGAAAAAGTACTCAGCATCGTTAATCACTAGGGAAATGCAAATGAAAACCATGATGAGGGCTTCCCTGGTGGCTCAGTGGTAAGGAATCTGCCAGCCAATGCAGGAGACATGGGTTTGATCCTTGGTCTAGGAAGATATCACATGCTGCAAAGCAACTAAGCCCCTGTGCCACAAGAGTTGCGCTTGGGCTCTAGAGCCAGGTAGCCACAATGGCTGAGCCCACATGCCGAAGCTGCTGAAGACTGTGCACCTTGGAGCCCATGCTCCATGACAAGAGAAGCCCCCGCAATGAGAAGTCCACACACTGCAACGAGAGTCGGCCGAGATTGCCCCGACCCCCACTCACTGCAACTAGAGAGAAGTAGACGCAGCAACGAAGACTTAATACAGCCAAAAATAAATAAATAAGTAAAAAGTGTGTGTGTGTGTGTGTTAGTCGTGTCCAACTCTTTGCAACCCATGGACCATGCCCTGCCAGGCTCCTCTGTCCATGGAATTCTCCAGGCAAGAATACTGGAGTGGGTTGCCATTCCCTTCTCCTATATAGAGAGAAATATAAAAGAAAACCATGATGATGGGGACTTCCCTGGTGGTCCAGTAGTTAAGATTCTGTGCTTCCAATGCAGAGGGTCAGGTTCGATCCCTGGTCAGGGAACTAAGATTGCATAAACTGTGCTGTGTGGCCCACCACCACCCCACCGCCAAAAGTATATACTATATGATTCCATTTATATGAAAATCAAAAATAGATAAAAGTAATAAAAGTCAGGATAGGAATTATAGGTGTGTGAGGCATAGGGCTATTGACAGCAGAGGAACAAGCAAGAACTTTCTGGGATGCTGGAATATCTGTAATGTTGATCTGGGTTTGGGTTAAAGGAGTACACACTTACGTAATGTATCAAAATGTACATTTAAGATTAGTATGCTTTACTATGTATAGATATAGCACCTCAATGAAGAGTATTGCCCTAAAATTAGGGAAATTTTAATTTTCTTCTTTTTGCCACATGTTTTCCATGTTCTCACCTTTTCCTCGGCAATATTTCCCACAAAGTCTAAAACGAAGTCATGATAAATTGTGACGAGAGAAAAATAGACGTTATTATTTTTAAAAGCTAGAGCGGTATCTCAGCTACCTATCCCAATTTAGTGCCCTGAGCCCTGGACCCAGCTAAAAATAGCTCAGAGCCTTGCCAGTTGGTGACCTGGGAACTGGGCTATGTTTAGCAGAAACCAGCACGTGAGTGAAATGGGGGAGAGCCAAGTGGAGCACTGCGAGTCTTGGTAGGCATGGCTCGCGCTCAGCAAGCTGTTTGAGCCATGCTTGTCATCAGTAACTCAGGCTGTTCCCTCCACTGCAGATCAGCGGGTAGTGTAGGCTCACGATTTACTGGTGAGCAGAAGTGAGAGGGAAGGACAAGAATCCATACTGATTAGAATGGGAGAGACCCAGCCCTGGGAAGCAGATTGGACATAAAGAAAGTCAGAGGAGTTAAGCCCTGGCTAAACCCAGGATATACCTTCCCTTTTTCTTTACCAGGTTGGACTCAGCTTTTGTTTTAGCATAAATGTATTCATTTTCAACAACTCTATTTTATCTTTTTAAAGTGAGGTATAGTATAGTATAGAAGGCAATGGCACCCCACTCCAGTACTCTTGCCTGGAAAATCCCACAGACAGAAGAGCCTGGTGGGCTGCAGTCCATGGGGTCGCTAAGAGTCAGACACGACTGAGCGACTTTTTTCACTTTCATGCATTGGAGAAGGAAATGACAACCCACTCCAGCGTTCTTGCCTGGAGAATCTCAGGGATAGCGGAGCCTGGTGGGCTGCCATCTCTGGGGTCACACAGGGTCAGACACGACTGAATCGACTTAGCAGCAGCATAGTTAATTTACAGTATTGTGCTGGTTTCAGGTGTACAGTAAAGTGAGTCAGTTTTGTATATGTACATTGTTTTTTCTTTCAAATTATTTTTCCATTATAGTTTTGCTGTTGTTGCTGTTTAGTCGCTGAGTCGAGTCCAACTCTTTTGTGACCCCATGGACTGTAGCCTACCAGGCTCCCCTGTCCATGGGATTTCCCAGGCAAGAATACTGGAGTGGATTGCTATTTCTTCCTCCAGAATATCTTCCTGACCCAGGGATTAGACCTGTGTCACCTGTGTCTACCTGAATTGGCAGATTCTTTACCACTGAGCCACCAGGGAAGCCACTTGTAATAACCATAATAAGTTATTATAAGAAATTGAATATTGTTCCCTATGTTACACAGTAAACCCTTGTTGCTTACCTATTTTATGTATAGTAGCCTTCTTAATTTCATACTCTGAGTTTATTTCCCCCACTCCTTCCCCTTTGGTAACCATAAGGTAAACAGACTTCTATGTCTGTGAGTCTATTGTGTATAGATTTATTTGTATTATTTTTTAGATTCCACATAAAAGTGATATCATATAAATATTTGTCTTTCTCTGTCTGACTTCAATCAAAATGATATTCTCTAGGTCCAACCGTGTTTCTGCAAATGGCAGTAGTTCATTATTTTTTATGGCTGAGTAATAGTCTATTGTGTGTGTGTGTGTCTGTGTCTGTGTGTCTGTGTGTCTGTGTGTCTGTGAGTGTGTGTGTACACACATACACATACCACATCTTCTTAAACCAATCATCTGTTGATGGGCATTTGGGTTGTTCCTTTGTTTGGGCTATTGTAAATAATGCTGCTATGAACATTAGGGTACATGTATCCTTTTAGATTAGAGTTTTCATCTTTTCCAGAAATGCCCAGGAGTAGGATTGCTCAGTCATATGATAGTTCTTAGATTCTGTTTTTAGATTTTTTGTTTGTTTGTTTTTAGATTTTTAAGACATCCATACTGTAAGAGATTTCACTCAACAATTTCTGGATGAGAGAACTCTATTTCTACATTGTGTAAGTTTTGTCAAGGAAAGTGTAAAGGTGAGGATAATTCATGGTAAGTGACAACATTTAAAGAAATGACTTTAAATAACTTGATATGTTGCTGTTGCTAGTGGACAGGTAAGTTTTAGCCCCAAGTAAGACGCAACCTAAGTTTCAAAGCAGGGGCAAAGATGTACCAAATTCTGAGATCAAAATAAACTTGAATTCAAATACTGTGGATGCCATTAGAAACTTTCTGGAAAATAAATCCATTCTGATACATGATTTAGAAATGGCTTAGAATACCATCTTTTCCATCATTTAAGAAGCAGAAATCCCGAAATGTCATCACTGAAAAACAATCTTGGAGATGTTTCTAAGACTCTGTTAAGGGTATGGTCTCTCTTCCTATAATAACCAATAAACTTGGCTTTGATTAATTAATAAAAGTAAAATTTGGTAAGCAAACAAGAATGTGGCAAGCCAAATAATGACAATGAAGGTGATGACAATAATCATGCTAATAATAATGACAGGAAGTGGGTACCGAGGGCTTACTAGGTACCAGACACTGTTCTAAGGGCTTTCCATGTCTTGACTCATTTGATCCCTGCAATAGCTCTGGAAGATAGGACCTATTATTATCCCTGTTTTACAGACAAATAAACTAAGTCTTGGAGAAGTTAAATAACTAACTTGCCTAAGGCTGTATAGCCTAGCAGCTAGCAGTGGTTTTCAAAACTTTGATGTGCTTACAGTTCCACAGAAAAATAACTGAAATCAGTATTCCCAGCCCAAGACTACAGATTCTGATTCAGAAATGTGGGGCAGGGTCTGAAAAATGCATTTTTAATAATTACCCAAGGAGTACTTTCTATAGGTGGCCTTCAGACCACCCTCTGGGAATCAATGGCCCAGTTCTAGAAAAGAGGAGAGACTGGGAGTAAAAATTTGCCAGTGTTTCTCCAACACTGGCCTTCCTTGTCCAGCTGAACAGTAGATCATTTGCCCAGCTAGGACTGTATGTCCTTGTAAAGAAAAAAACACTGCTTAATGAATATTGCCTTTCCAAATATCCAACTCAATTTGTTCAGCTTGCATATTTAACTTTTAGCCATCCAACTCTAATTTAATATCTTGAATAGATTTTTCTACCAGGAAGAGTGTGTGCTGACCAAATATATGAATTTCAGTTGGTAGTTATAACTCTCATAGGTAATGAATAAATGTCATTGTACTTTATTAGTCTATTATAACTCTGATTAATGTGAATCAATTCCCCAGAGCCAGCTCTCTCACAAATGAACTGAGAACAATGAGTTTACAAACCTGCAAACTTCAGGGCCAACATACATTTTGAGACCTGACTTATCCTTTCTTTGGTCCCATTGAGCTGGAAGACACATTTTGAGACCCAGAATCCTGATGCCTCCATCCCTCTACAAAGGGATAATTTTATCAAATTTAATGAAACAATTCATAAAAAGTCATTCACTTGGGTCTTACTTTTCTGCACTTGGCTTTTAACCACTTGTGACCTCTGAGATCTTGAGGGGCATGGTGATGAATTTTTAACATCCTTGCCCTTTTGCTCTTCTCAAACGTCATTTCATTTGTTTGGAACATGGGTATCACGTGATAAATCTTACAAAGACTTACAGATGAATTTGGCCAGAGATAATGCTATGGAGACTGAACAAACCCATATTATACGCCCACCTTTTGCTTATTACATATTTTTAAGATAGAGTGGAAACATAAGGCAGGGTAAGGCAGTTACAGTTTCCACGGTCCCTCTAACTGAGGAAATTATCATGGTATTTGCCCCTGACACATTCCCCATCCCATGCTCTAGATGGAAGTCATATTCTGATCCCCACTCTCCTCCTCACCCGCCACCCTCCAGCCTTCTTTCTCTTCCCTCACTCACCAAGCCTGTTTCTCCTTTCAGGCCTGTCTCAGGTCTCCTCTCTGGCAATGTTCTTTACCCTTATTTTCCTATAATTGGCTCCTACTTTTTGTTGAGGTTTCAGCTTAAACTGATGACCTCCATCTATTACATTATTCAGTTTTGTTTTCTGTAGCAGTTACCAAGTACTGCTATTTTTCATGTTTATTATTTTTTCTTTTTTATAGTCTGTCTCCCTCAACTAGAATCTAAGACCCATTAGGTCAAGAATAATCTATCATGTCATATTTTCACTATTATAGCTGCAGTGCCCCAAACTATGCCTCACAGAGGAGAGATGTTTGGTGAGGAAAAAAAGGGAGACAGTGGGGGTAGATGCTTCTGATCCGAGACTGATTTCTGATTGTAGAAAGCATCCAGCTAGCTTTTCTTTACTCAAGAGTCAAATATTTTTATCCATCTTCTTTGAAAATAAATCAGAGATCTTAAAGATGTGCTGAGTTTATTGCATAAGACTAACAGTGGTTAAAAACCAGGTGAGTTATACTGAGAGGCTTTACAAGGTATTTGTCATCATTAGCTCATATTATAATAAGCTATTACAATATGAAATCAGCAAAAACTACTTAAGTGCTTGAATTCAGGTAGTTACATTTTAAAGTATAATAAAAAAATTACACTGAAAGCTTTCTTTCCAGAGAGCTCAAAAATGCCTTTGTTGGCAGTAAATGGAGTAATGGCTTCCAAAGAAACCTGGAAGTAGTAGAAGGCATCCAGCTAGCTTTTCTTTACTCAAGAGTCAAATATTTTTATCCATCTTCTTTGAAAATAAATCAGAGATCTTAAAGATGTGCTGAGTTTATTGCATAAGACTAACAGTGGTTAAAAACCAGGTGAGTTATACTGAGAGGCTTTACAAGGTATTTGTCATCATTAGCTCATATTATAATAAGCTATTACAATATGAAATCAGCAAAAACTACTTAAGTGCTTGAATTCAGGTAGTTACATTTTAAAGTATAATAAAAAAATTACACTGAAAGCTTTCTTTCCAGAGAGCTCAAAAATGCCTTTGTTGGCAGTAAATGGAGTAATGGCTTCCAAAGAAACCTGGAAGTAGGAAATGAGGTTGCCTTCTGGAAGTTAAATGAATAAGACACACACACACACACACACACACACACACACACACACACACAGATACAGAGATTGTGGTAAGTCAATTGAAGTAAACTGATAGATAATCAGTATGTAACTGAAAACTTTGGAAACATCTATAAATTCAGCCAAGGAGACCTAGGGGATAGTCTCAGGTTAGCAAGCACCAGAAAGTAACTGTTAATATAACAAGTGTAAAGCTAATTGATGGTTTGGAGAAAACCTGGATGAACAGAGGTGGTGGGCAGAGGTGCAGTTAGCCTATAGCACAGAAAACCAAGGCCTAGGAAACCAAAGTTGGTAGCAGCTTCCCAGATCCTCTTTGGGAGAGAATGGTCCTTGCCCAAGAATATGAGCTCTTTTGTCTCTGTGGCGAATGTATCCTTTGATAGATCATCTCCCTACTTCTCCCTGTTCAGTGGTGATGCTGTAAATACAGAATTTAAATCACTTTGCTCCCTGACTACAGGGAGCAAATGCCCCAATCTGCTGATGTGAGGGGCCATTGGCTAGCTGATTACATTTATCACTAAAATGAAATAAGTTTGAATTCTGGCTATATAGCCGTCTCTATGAGCTTGGGTCAGCTGGAGTCTATTCTGAGACAAAGTTCTAGAGCAGAGTGATTGTTGGCCCTGTACTACACAGCAGAGAATAGACCAGAATTTATCCTGCTATGATAGGCTGGCTCTGTGTAAATAAGGGCTGACCTAAGTTCTGTTCCTTCTCCCAAGTTCAACCGTAGTACAACTCACGTGACTTCCTGAGGGGATGTTGAGCAAGGGAAAGATGAGAGGCCAGGGGTGATGATGCTGGACCCCTGCAAAGGAGCCGTGGCTGCTTTAGATCATGGGTAGACACATTTTTTTTTTTCTGTAAATGGCCTGATAATAAATTAGATTTTGCTAGCCATAAAGATAGTCAGCCACTTGATGTGAAGAGCCGACTCATTGGATCCTGATGCTGGGAAAGATTGAGGACAGGAGGAGAAGAGGGTGTCAGAGGATGAAATGCTTGGGTAGCATCACAAACTCAGACAGTTTGAACAAACTCCAGGAGATAGTGAAGGATAGGGAAGTCTGGTGTGCTGCAGTACATGGGGTCTCAAAGAGTTGGACGTGATTTAGCGACTGAACAGCAACAAAGCCATAAAGATAGGTAGGTCTGAGACAGAAACAAGGATTTGAGTGGCCAGACAAGAGCTATTGCCTCTTAGAACACTAGGGAGAACAAGGATTTTTAGAACTAAAGTGGAGGGGGAGGCAGGGCAAGATGAGACTTTTAGAGAAAGCTAAAGAGAAAATGCCTTTGGCCAGGAATGAGATGAACTCAGGTAACTGGTAGAGAATACCAAATTCAAAGGCTCTCTGAGACTTCTCACGAGGGTCTCCAAGCTACACCCTCACCCCCTGTGGGTCTGTAACTGCCTGGCTCTGCTGGGCCCTGTCAGCATTCTACTATCCCTTAGGTAAACGGATATGCCTTTGGGGTTTGGATAACACACCTCAGATGCACCCCAGGAAATGAATGGCATCATTTTGAAACTACATCCTCCGGCTACAATTGAATGTCTGCTTCTTTGAGGGGAAATGAGGCTTACTGAATTAACCCAATTCAACCAACTCTGCCACTTGTTTTGGGGATTAAGTACAGCAGACAGTCAAAATACATATATTTTTTGTACGATAGCTTTTCAATATTCTTTGAGATTTCACTTACAATTTTTATTTATTTAAATTCGAAATATAGAGATGAACAAATTAGTGTATTGACCAGACAGCAAACCAGAATCACAGAGCATCTGGGGAGCTGGTGACGGAAATGTAAAGAGAACTTGGCCTCCAGATTCTAATCTGCTATTATCACTTTCTCCAGCAGTCATTCTCAGATGCGGCAGTGGACAGGGATGGGCAGAGGGGTGCTGGTGTGGTTTGAAAAATCTCTTATCCCTCCTTACTCCCATTTGAAATTCACTGATTTACAATTCATCTCATTTTACCTTAGGTCTTCTTGAAACCTCCTCAAAAAAGCAAAACAAAACATGAGGTTTACAGCTCAAGCTGAAAGATAGTTCTACTTATTTAGAAGTGGCCAACAGAAGGGTACAAAGAACAGAATGATTCCTGAATCAGCAAACCCTATGTGCTTGCGTGATGCAAACCAAGAAACTGAGACTAGGACCAGCCTCAGACACTGGCAAGAAGCTGCCCAATAAATCACAGGATAGAACCAATTTAAGGCCTCTCTTTTCCAAAATGGAAAAGAGGAGTAAGTCTCAGACTTGTATTCATTTTAAAATTTGAGTCTGTGGAAAGTAACTTGAGTTAAGATGACAAAGTCATTCTCCACCAAATCAGGCTGAAGGGGTACTGCACCCTCAAAACAGCCCTCCTTGGATAAAAAGTAACTGTGGGGTTTTAGGTAGGTTAATAACATAAGGAAAACATTAAGAGAAGCCTGGAAGAGGCTGTAAGACCAATTTTGATGTCAGCATTGGAGAAGTTCTGTTAAATGCCTCAGCTGAAATAATAAGAAATCTAGAATCATATACATATACATCAGTCATATACATCAACTAGAATCATACACATTTTATAGTTTGAATGGACACTAAGGAGTTATCCAGATGAAGTAAATGATTCTCTCCTCTGGACTCAAAATCTGTAGGTTGGGCTAGACCATACTCATGCCTCTAGCAGAGAATACATATCACACAGTATTCCTATTATCTGAATCCTTTAGATTGGGCTTTTTGACCCCAAAGACTGTAGTCTTTATCTTTGAATTCCTAACATTCAGCACAGTGTCTGACAATAAGGGTTCAGTGGTGCTTGTTAAACAAATTGGAATAAGCTAGAACAGAAGTCCTAGGGCAACAGAGGAAAAAAAAATATTGAGAGGAAAACTCTGTCTGATCTCCCAGAACATGGCAGAGCAAAATTACCCTCAAAAACAAAAACTGAGCTGACCTCAGTGTGTCTTTTTTTAGGTGAACACCCCAAGTCACAGGTAAGCATTTGCTAGACTGCCCAGAGGTATCACTTCCATCATTGCTATTAACAATATGGCTTGCTTATTTTGTCTTATTGGAGTATTAGAATGAGTTCACTCACAATTAAGTTCCTTGCTTTAATCACAGTAGAAATAAAAACTAGGCAGACAAGTGGCTTTGATTCAAGTATTTCAGAAATGTTTTCCTTTTGAAGTCTGAAGTATTAAGGGGAGATAAAAACAGCATCTGGTTTGAAGTTAAAAGTACAGGTTATCTCATGGAAAAAGATTAAATGTAATTCTGTGTATCTTATGACTATAATGGTTCATCAGATTTAGTAACTGTTGGGAAACAATCATATCTTTTCTGTATCTTATTTATTTGGTTCTTTTCTCTGAAAGGACTAAAAATACTGTGAACCCTTAATTTCAGTGGCACAAAGAATTGTGCACTGCATATTTATAAGCCAGCCACAGGACAAAAGAAAGCAATAAAGAATTAAACATTACATTCTCCTAAGGAATTTTTTTTTCCAGTATTACATAAATATCTTTGTGCTTATCCATTTTCCTCTTGAAACCAAGTAACTCTTTGACATTTCAAAATGAGATAACTATACACACAATTTTTATATAGAGGCTAGGATGACTTTGTTCTTTAGAACTAAGTGTAATTAACCACACATGGATTATTATTCATTTGTCCTATGACCTTTGTAATTTAATTTCATGTTCTGAAAATTTATGCTTCTAAATTTAGCCAAGAAAATGAGGGGATGTCATGGTTGCTTAACTGGTTGTACATTACAGGGGATTGTACTTAAAGGAATTTTCAAATGTGGGTGTTTAAAAAATGTATGTTGTTTGTCTGCTTTGGCATGTAAAGTGAAAGTGAAAGTTGCTCAGTCACGTCTGACTCTATACAGTCCGTGGAATTCTCCAGGCCAGAATACTGGAGTGGGTAGCCTTTCCCTTCTCCAGGGTATCTTCTCAACCCAGGGATCAAACCCAGGTCTCCCACATTGCAGGCAGATTCTTTACCAGCTGAGCCACAAGGGAAACCCAAGAATACTGAAGTGGGTAGCCTATCCCTTCTCCAAGGGATCTTTTGGACCCAGGAACTGAACCATGGTCTCTTGCATTGTAGGCAAATTCTTTACCAGCTGAGCTATGATGCAACAGTTTAATAAAGGAGTTTGGATGAGCTAGTGACGTTTTGTAAGAGTGACGAAAGACATAAGTAATCCATAAATCATGCATTTATTTTGCAACATTTTCTTGATTTCAGCAAAATTACTATGTTCTTGTTTTAAAAATAAAAAATAGAGCCATATTTTATTTGTTTGTTTATTTATTTATTTAGACCGTGTTGCACGGCTTGCAAGATCTTAGTTCCCTTACCAAGGATTAAACCCAGGCCTAGGGCAGTGAGAACTCAGAGTCCTAACCATTAGACCACCAGGGAATTCCTGATTATGTTCTTAAAGAATTTCATGTAATTTGTGTTCAACTGACAGTGATAGCAAATTAAAAATAAAGTGCAATCTCATTCAGAATGTTTAAAATTTGAGTACATGTTATCAAAATGTAAGTTAAAATGAATGTACATTTTACATTATAATTACTTAGAATATTTTCAAAAAGTTACTGCTTTAAAATATTTGTATTATCTGTTAAAATTAAAGTCAAAATGTGAAAATAATACATGAATACACCATTTTAAATAAAATTATTTAAATATAGTTGAACTTTAAATTTAACTGAATATTTTATTAAATCTTATTAAATATATTTACAAATTTAAATGATTGCAATCTTTGTGTTTAATATCCATCTAGTTATCAATATAAAGAATCAGTATTATGTTTCATGCCACTACATCTACATATTTACATTTTAAAACTAATGTGAATGGTTTGCTTCTGTGAAATATCTTCAGTCACCTGTACAATTGTTACAAGTGTCATATAATTCTCAAGTACCTCCAGGACTATGAGATGGAACACAAAGAGGAGAAAGAAAAGGGATTCTAAGCACCCCTGGATAATGATACTTCATTATACAAGAATCTATTGCGTTCATACTCTGAAAAGAAGAGTTTGACAACTTAATTCATCTTTTCTTATCTAAGAGCTTCTGACACTCAAGTCTCCCCAAAATAGTTTTTATTTCTAATATGGGCAGTGCAACAACCCACAAACCTTTCATTTAGAAGACAGAGAGCAAAAGAGGTACAGAACCAGTCCCATGAGTTCAGGATGATGTTATCTCAAGAAGAAATGTTTAGCATCATGCTGAACCAGTATGAAGTGATGAATCTCGGGGAGTGGGGGGCAGAGGACTTTCATCAAGTTAGTGTGTGTGTGTGTGTGTGTGTGTGTGTGTGTGTGTG
>SJYC01136077.1:0-19362 GCA_006408675.1 Madoqua kirkii
GGCTCCTCTGTCAATGGGATTCTCCAGGCAAGAATACTGAAGTGGGTTGCCATTTCCTTCTCCATTCTTTGTTTAAAGTATCAGCAAAAAAATAGGGTCTGAATTCAAAGGCCACAAATTAACTAAATCATCTGAAATCTTAAAAAGCAATTCCTTGTCAAGTGTGCCTTACTTACTGAAACTTTTGGGCTGCTCTTTGAGGTGTTTTCCTCATGATTGACTGACAATATATAAAGAAACTGACAATAAATAAAAGACTATCCTAGCTCAGAACCCCGTTGTGAAACTATCCTGGATCTTTTTTGTCAGACTGGATCTTCTGCTTCCTTTGCCAACTGAGATCAGATGGATGCATTAGGTCATGACTTTAATATGAAATTGTTTCCACAATTGTTTTTCTTTCTCCTTTCTTTCCCTCTTTTTATTATATGTAACAAGTCAGATTGTAATTTGGAAAGCGAGGAACCAAGGCGGCCTGCTGGCACTCTGAGGCTGAGCAATGCTGCTGGTTTTGTTTGGACCTTTTCGTGACAGCCAGAGGGTATCAGCCACATGATGGTTTAGGATGTGTCATCATCCAGGGTGAAAATGACATCACCAGAGCAAATTAGTCTGGGATTTTGCAAATCTGCAGTGCAGGACTTGCCAGAGAAAATGAAACCATAACTCTTTCAGTCCTCTCGTCCCTGTGTAAGTAAATATTCTTTTTTTTAGTGGCTTTGGTTTTATGTTGAAGAGGAACTTGGTCTAGTTCTTCCTGGTACATGAAAGTGTAAAAGAAACAGAGATTTCATCAGTGTAATTATCCAGTGCTTTAGACCTCCATACAGTGCTACATTTTCTTACCTCTCTGGATTTTGGTGCCTTACATTTCCTCTCTCTGGCATGTTCCTCTCCCTGCCCTCTCCCCTTGTCTTTCTGGTGAACTCCTACTGATCCTTTAAGAACATGTCAAATGATTCTTCCTAGGTCAACTTTAAGTACATATGCATTTAGAGCTGTTACACCTACCTGATGAATTAACACTTTTATCAGAATGTAGTGACTCACTTTATCCCTAATAATGCTTTTTTATTTGCCAGAGAAAATGAAACCATAACTCTTTCAGTCCTCTTGTCCCTGTGTAAGTAAATATTCTTTTTTTTAGTGGCTTTGGTTTTATGTTGAAGAGGAACTTGGTCTAGTTCTTCCTGGTACATGAAAGTGTAAAAGAAACAGAGATTTCATCAGTGTAATTATCCAGTGCTTTAGACCTCCATACAGTGCTACATTTTCTTACCTCTCTGGATTTTGGTGCCTTACATTTCCTCTCTCTGGCATGTTCCTCTCCCTGCCCTCTCCCCTTGTCTTTCTGGTGAACTCCTACTGATCCTTTAAGAACATGTCAAATGATTCTTCCTAGGTCAACTTTAAGTACATATGCATTTAGAGCTGTTACACCTACCTGATGAATTAACACTTTTATCAGAATGTAGTGACTCACTTTATCCCTAATAATGCTTTTTTATTTTAAACTCACTTGTCTGATATGATAACCACATTACTTTTTTTTTGGTGAGTATTTGACAGCTCTATATTCTTTCATGCTTTTTTCTATCTTTTTTATCCTTACAGTTTAATAAGTCTCTTCTAAAATATATTTGGATTTATAATATTTTTCAATCTAATTCTTTCTCTAGTTTTAATAGGTCAGTTTAGTCCATTCACATTTAGTGGTTACTGACATATTTGAATTTATTTCTGTCATCTCATTTTGTGGTTCGTATGTGTACTGCTTTTTCTCTCCCACTTTTTCTAATGTTAAACTTTGTGATTCTCCCTTTTTCATAAACATGTTTCCTGGGCTGCTTGTATATGATTGAATCAGCAGGTTTCTGTCTTGTTACTTTGAGTTTCTTCTAAGTAGGCAAATGAGAAGATTCTAGAGGATATTTGTAATTACTCATCAGAAAAGAAAAATAGCTAAGAGGAGATATGGTAAAGACTTTTATTTCTTAAAGATTCGCATTGGGTACTAAAGCAGTTTAGCGGCCCATTAGCTAGTTTACAGAATGATGAGTCAACATAGTGTGCAATGCTGGCTAGAGAAAGGTGGAATCTATGTAAGGAAAATGCTTCCAGTCTGAGGATGGTACCTAAGAGGCAAGTCCTTGTGAATGGCATACCTATATTACCATGTGCTGTGTGACCACATAAGGAGGCACGCCTTCTATGATCTGTCTCTGTTCAATCAACTGTAAAACCCTCATTCATTCAGTGTGTCATAATCATATATGGCCTCTCTTGACTAGAAATCAGTCATAAACAATGAAGAGCTCCTGTCCTGAATCCTTACTCCAAGGGCTAGAGGATCCTGAAAGGCTGATAAAGAACTGAGATTGCATTTTCTTGTAGAAGCATGATTCTTTGTAACCGATATGTACCACTGAACTCAGTACTATTAACAATGGGTAAAATAAGGCCTTTAGAACCTATCTGAGATCCTAACCTCTTTAAACGATATGTTTCCTTCATATATATGTATATATATATTATTTTTTTACTACATACATCTTGTGGTATCTTAGTTCCCTAACCAGAGTCTGAACCTGGCCCCTTTGCCGTGGAAGTGCAGAGTCCTAACCTGTGGACTGCCAGGGAAGTCCCCTACTAAAGTTTATATTTTTAGTGTAGGGAAAGGAAAAAAAAAAAACCTCTGCACACCACTCAAAGCATAGGAACTGTTGAGCACTTACCTTTTTCTAAACTGGATATCAGCTGGGATAGCCAATCAGCAGTTGCTTGCAAAGATCAACACTGGCTCCTTGCTGATCACCAATGGATGGGGACTGTGAATTAGGTTTGGTTCAGTAGCCACCTCGTGCTCTAGCTGTAGATCTGGATGCCTCATTATTCCTTGGAGAGTCTTCCTCAGAGGAGAGAAAGCCATCTTCCTTCTCAGAGCTTTCTGGAAATTTCCAAGTATTGCCTACAAGGGGTCTCTGTGCCTACATTACTGCACCTAAACTGGCCTGGCTTTAAGCAGTTCTCCAAACTGTCTGCAGGATCCCTGTCTATCCTTCTGTCTCTCTTGTCTCTGGCATTTGACTACCCTGGGCAAGGGTCTCAGTCAGTTACCAGGAATGTACCATGAGTCTACTATTTACTGCTCAGAATTGCTCCAGGTTGTGTGACAGTTCAGGGAAAAAAAAAAAAAGGCAGAATCTCTTCTCTTAAGTCATATACAAGCCAGTTTAGGAAGCAATATATCTGAGATGATAAAACACAGGATTCAAGTCAGACAGCCCTGATCTGCATCCCAAGTCTACCATTTCTTAGGTATGTATCTTGGGCCTCAGTTTTTTCATTTGTAAAATGATGATGATAAAAGTAGCTATTTCATATGGTTGTCATGAATTGTGTGGCAAAAAGAAATCACCCGGCAATGCCTGCACATAGTAAGTACTCAATAAGTGATAGCTATTATTATTATTAATTGTTATTCAGAAAGTCCAGGATCAAGTATAGGCTAGTCTGGGCCGTGTAGGAACCTCATAACGCTTTCCTCAATGCCCTCCTTAGTCTTCTCAGACCTGGGGGAGGAAGTTGTGCATGTGAGTCACGGAAATGGATGGGAATAAACTGGTGGGAGAAGGGCTTGGAGGGCAGATTGAAGAACTGCAGTTGGTGTCCTGGCCCAGGCAGTATGCCTCGTCTCAGTTCACCACTGGGCTCTTTGCTGGGCTTGGAAACCAAAGAATTGGAACTTCCTTTGTCTTTGAAGAATTTTCTAGCTCAGTGGGGATTTAAGACATAACACAAGATGCAGCTTTAATGTAATGAAGCAGAATCTGAATTAATAAGAACAAAATGATATGGTAAAAATTCCTCAAAGAAATGCTTATTAATAAGTCTAAATTCTAGACTCTGGGTAAAATGTTCTGAATGTGTTAATACCACGCACAGCTCTATGGCATCGCAGCAGAGAGGCTCTTTTCTTACCCCCAGCCTCAGGACCCTGCCTCTCTCTCCCCTCTGTTGATTTTTTTTCCCAGACAAACTGTGATCTGGACCAGCCAGTGAAACACAGTTCTGAGTTCTACCCACAGCTTTTCATGATTTTGGATGAAAGGCCAGGGTGATTTCCTAGGGGAGTCCCATGTTTGTTTTCATGTTTTAAAGCAGGGCCTGGTGGAGTGATGAATGGTGAAAGGTCTCTTTAAAAGAGCGAGATTGACTCTAGGTGACTCTGACCTGGCTTTTGCAGGGGATGGTGTTTACTTTGCAGGCTAATGACAGGGCTGACTTTCTGGGAGTGTTGCAATGAAAGAAATTCAGAGGCCTCCACGGACTTCCTCCTAGCAGAGGCTGCCCCGGCCAGCATCTCAAGGCAGTTTTATTGAACTTGGGATTTGGATGCGAGACACAGCCTTTGTCAGAAGATTTTTAATCAAATGTTTGTGTGGCTTTGCCCTCTGGATAAATGTGTGTGTTCAGCAGCAAGCACATCTCAGTCTTTTACTTGATTATACAACTGTGAGAAGAAAAGCAAAAGCAGAGCAAAACAAAAAAACATGGTTGTGATTCTATATAACTTAAGAATATCATTATGGAATTTGAAAGCACAGTAGAAATCAACCGCAGACGTGAAAAACTGAAGTTCAAAGAAGGCAAGTGCTTTGTCTAAGCTCACACAGAAAATGAGTGTCAAAGCTAAGACTGAAACTAGGTTTTTTGCTTTGGTCCTGTTCTCTTTTCATTATCCTACTTCTGTGGGCAACAATGGGCAAGTTTTTTCACCCTTCCAATCATCTCTTCTCTGTACCCAAATCCCATAAAGAACCAAAATGATCCAGGAAGTCTTAATTCACTTCCAAAAGCAGTTTGTTGTCTGTTGGCCATCTTGTGTGGTTTGCTGGTTCAATTAAGTTGTTCAGCATTTCATAGGAGGGCATGCAAATTACCACTGATTCTAAATAAAACAATTCAGATATTCAGGATTTATGAATATAAAGAATCTTGCTTTCTGTCTCATTGTATCTCTTCCCTGGCTTTCTTCCCTCTACCTGCTTCCATTAAGATTTCTTTTCTCTTTTTTAATGACTTGGGATACAAAATCTGCTGAAATCTTTAAAATTTTCTTTCCTATTTTTTTGTATGATCATTGTTGTAGTGATCAGTGCTGCAACAATTTATATTTTTCAGGTTTGGGGGTATGTTAATTACACCCTATAATTTTCTCAGTTTTTCTAATGAAAAGGAGGAGGAGGGTGGATTGGACTAGGTAGAGATACTTTTGAAAATGTGGGCAGGGTGTTTGTGAATGTCTGGGCAGTGGAATACTTCTCAGGACGGTGGGTGTTTTGAACTCTCTAGAAACTAATAAGCAAGCTCCACACATACACTTGATGGAAGTCCTCCAGACTTGGGACAACAGAGAAACCTTTCAGAAGTCTGAACTGCATCCAAGTCAAATTATAGCCTGTGTGCTAGTGTGAACAGGAGGCAAGATGAATCAGAGGAAGTAACACTGGTCCAGGACCCCCAGAAAACCCAGGGCTTGAGGTTGGCTCTGCCGCTAGTGGTAGCTTTCTTGTCTGTGGAAGGGGTTACTAGAGGCTCCTACCTCCTGGAGTTGCTTTGATGACAAAAATAAATTGATGTATGGAAAGTGCTGAGCGCAATGCCTGGCCCGTAATAAGCTCTTGTTATTTTTTTAAATTTATGTTTATTTGTTTATTTGTCTGGGCTGGATCTTAGTGCCACATACAGCTCTTAGTTGCAGCATGAGGGATCTAGAACCCTGACCAGGGATGGAGCCTGGGCCCCCTGCATTGGTAATATGAAATCTTAACCGCAACAATTACTGGGAGCCTCGGACATGAGAGCCTGTGCCCCATCTCCCTAAACTGGGCCCAGCTGGGCCACAGTGAATAGAACCCAGTCCCTGGTGAGTTCACATCTTACTGGCAGAGGCAGGCATATTCAAAGCACTCTATTCATACAGCTCATATCTATATGGGTCTAAGAATAGTTGTTCTACCTGGAGTCAGAGGGTGGTGGATCTAGAAAGTTTCCAAGAGACAATTTGAAGTGAATCTTCAAGTTCAAGGAGTTTTCTGGGCAAAGGTGGGCAAAGGCCAGGTGAGAGATAAGGAGACATGTGAGGTTAGGGACATGAGCTGTGTCTTTGCAGGTTTCCTAATTCCACTTCCTGTGAGGCATGTGGCTTCTTCACAGCTAAACAAGCAGTGGAGCATCGCCAGGGTTTATCTTCAACTTAGAGTTACGGTGCAAGACAGAACTCCGAATCTGGAGTTAGAACATGTGAGCACAATTCATGGCTTTGCCTTGCCCAGCTGTTTGCCCACCTTTCACTTTGCCTTGTCCACAAGTGACCTTGTCCTCTGTGACCTTAGGCAAACCATGAAGGCCCTCTGAGCCTGAGTGCCCCATCTGTAAAGTCAGGGTGTTAACATCTTCCTCAGATGGTGATTTTTAGGATTAAGTAAAATAATGTTGGGAAAATGGTCTCAAAATCTACATGCTCAAATAAATGCTATTTTCCTCCTTCCTGAGAGGTAAGGCAGCTTAGTCTGATAAACTATCAGTGGGGCAAAGTCTCTTCCTGCTCAGGGTGGCACAATAACGTTACCTATTACCTTTATGGGTATTAAAGGCATCCCATCTTACTAGAAATTAGACTTGTTTGTTTTCTGAAATGTATTTTCTTCCTCATTCTTCTCTCCCCCTGTATTCACAAGTAAATATGCAGAAGGATTCGGTTTGGTCCTTTCACACACACATTTGTGCCTCTCAGCTTGGCCTACTTGAGGTTCCATACAGCTAAAAATAAGGGGTCTCTCAGTCATGGTGGTCCTAATAAATGCACATGCCAGACCCCAAGAGCCTATCATAATTCTCCTTCATCCTGACTTCCTGGGAACAGAGCCAGCACCCTCCACCATGGCTCCTGTGGCCACTCCATCATGCTTCTGACAGTCCATTTTCCAGAGTGACACCATTCTAAGGTCTGTAGAACTTCCTGTTGAGAATTGCTAACATCATGGGTTTGGGGCAAGAGAGAGCCTAGGTTCAGGTCCCAGCTCTGCCTCTTACTCTCGAAGCTGCAGAGTCTTCCACATGTGCAATACTGATACTTCCGATCTCATAGAGATGTTCTGAACATGAAAGAAGATACTTGTAAATTACTTAGCACCATGCAGGATTACTATTTACTAGTTTGAAAGGGAGGGATTAGGAATAAAAAGAAGCAAACATTATTTAGCAAGCTAGCAGAGGAGATGGTGAAATCAGCATTTCCAAACTCTCCCAAGATTTTCAGTGATGGAGATACTGGGGCAAATTCACAGTAAACAGTGA
This sequence comes from Madoqua kirkii, assembly GCA_006408675.1. NCBI lineage: Eukaryota > Metazoa > Chordata > Mammalia > Artiodactyla > Bovidae > Madoqua > Madoqua kirkii. The sequence continues at coordinate 7,363 of SJYC01136077.1, forward strand.
TTTGATAAGAGGGCTGCTGATAAAAGAGCCACTCCCCAAATCTATCTTTGTCAGAGAGCTTGAAATTCCTAGAGAGCCTTTGTCTCTTGACAGACATTAAGTTTCTAGGAGTTCTCTGATAAAATAGAGAGGTAATGCGTTAAAATTTTAACAATTTTTGCTCAAAATACTTAACATCACATTGGGACTTAAGGAATGAACCACAGGAAAGGTAAATTTTGACAGAGAAAGTGGAGTTGAATGTATTTATGTGCTTAGTCGCTCAGCTGTGTCCAACTCTTTGTGACTCCATGGACTGTACCCCACCAGGTTCCTCTGTCCGTGGAATTTCCCAGACAAGAATTCTGGAGTGGGTAGCCATTCCCTTCTCCAGAGGATCTCCCTGACCCAGTGATCAAACCCAGGTCTCCCGCATTGCAGGCAGAGTCTTTACTATCTGAGCCACCAGGAAAACTCTTAAAAGACATGTCCACATCCTGGAAACTGTGAGTGTGACTTTATTTGGAAAAAGCATCCCTGCAAATGTAATCAAGTTAAGGATTTAGAGATGAGATCATCAGGATTATCTAGGTGGGCCTCAATTCAAGACCAAGCATCTCTATAAGAGACACAGAGGAAGACAGCCCTGTGAAGATGGAGCTGTGCCTGCCTCCAGTAGGATGTGAACTCACCAGGGACTAGGTCCTGTTCATTGAACTTACCAGCTGGGCCCAGTTTAGGGAGGTTGGACACAGGCTCTCAGGCCTGAGGCTCCCAGTACCATCCACCAAGACTCTGAACCTAAGCAGTGCAATCAGCTAGGCCTTGGTCTCTTTCTTCCCCAGGCCAGGTGTTCAATACGTTTTCCATTAACACACCCCTGCCCAGATGCTGGTGCTGAGCTCCACTGTGGCCCACGGCCTCACTGATTCACCCTGCCCGTTGCCATGTGGTCTGCACCAGCCTCCTGCATGTCCCTGCTCTGCCCTGCTTTGTCTCGTCTCTGCCCTGTTGCGACAGCTCTGCTGCTGGCCCTGCCACCTACTCCAGGGATGGACTGTAGTCTGCCAGGTTCCTCTATCCATGGGATTCTCCAGGCAAGAATACTGGAGTAGGTTGTTATTCCCTTCTGTAGGGGATCTTCTCAACAAAGGGGTCAAACTCAGATCTCTTGCATTGCAGGCAGATTCTTTACCATCTGAGCCACCCAGGGAAGTCATTCCAGTGAGAGACAACCTGGAATCTTGTCCAAATCACTGATACCCTAGGCCCTGTGTGGGCAACATCGAAGCCCCTCAAAGACTTTGGGTTCTTATCCCTAGAACCTGCAAGTGTTACCTTGTAAGAAAAAAGGGGTGGGGGGTGATCTTGGCAAATGTGATTTAATGAAGGATCTTGAGTCGGCAAGATTATCCTGGATTATCCAAGTGGAACCTAATGGTATTGTAAGTGCCCCGATAAGAGAGAAGCAGAGAGAAATTTTATACACACACAGACACACAGACACAGACACAGACATACAGACACAGACAGCCATGTGAAACCAAAGACAAAGCTTAGAGTAATGCAGCCATGAAACAAGTAATGTCGACAGCCCCCAGACGCTGGAAGAGCCAGGAACAGATTTTCCCCTAGAGTTTCTGGAAGGAGTGTGGTCCTGCTGACTCTTTGATTTTGGCCAATTGATACCAGTTTTGGACTTTTGATCTCCAGAACCATGTGATAATAACTTTCTGCTGTTTTAAGCCACCAGCTTGGTCAGAATTCCTTATGGTAATCACAGGGAACTAAGGAAGCAGACAGTGGAAGGTCTGAGGTGTGTCCCATTGAAGATGTTGCTACCAGTGCTCTAAGGCAGGTAGAGAAAGGCCCATTTCAGGTGCTGTGCCTTCCATATGGTCGACCTCCCAGTCTTTCTCATCTTGCTCACTCATTGGCTTCTGCTGATTTGGTCAATGGCCAGGATTTGTGTAGTTCTTATTGTGGGTTTGCTGAACTCTGCTCCAGGCTCTGTGCACAAGGCAGTGTCCAAGGCAGGGGAGGGTCCCTCCGCTCAGAGTGTTCCAGTCCTGCTCTGGTGGAAATGCACCAGCTCTCAGCCTGGGTCTGTTCTTGAGGGCCCCTCTTCTTGCTGTCACTCACTGTTGGATTTAGCAGTGGGATCACAGAGTTCTGCCCTTAACCTGTTCTGCTTGTTTGCACCTTTGGCTATTTCCTGGTCTCTGCTCTCTTCTGTCTACTCGTTTCATTCTCCAGGGTTGGCATTTGGCTCCTGCTGTGTGCCTGGCACTTTTGGGTCAACTGATGCTGACTGTTCCATTTATTGAGCACCCATGGTGGATTCATCCACAATTTGTGATTCTATTTTCTGACCTGGTCTCTTAACATCCAGCTTTGTCTCCCGAGCATAACTTCACATTTGTTCTTAGATCTAACCACTGCCCTTGATCTCCTGGCTCTGATCCCAAATCAGAAAGATGTTAGTGATTTGCAGTTATCCACCTGCCCCACCTACCTGGATCTAGGACAGTGGAGGCACCCGGAGCAGGTTAAAGAAGGCCGTAGCGAGTTGGACAAGACTTTGTTATTGCAACCTTCAGATGAATACCAGCCATACCAGCTGACAGTTTAATGTCATGGGGCTTCCAAAGGAGGAAACGGTTGGCTGGCTTCTTTCTAATACATTGCAGTTTAGGCCAGGTTGGTAATTCTACTTTGCAGACTGTAAATAATCTCTTTGTTCAAAGCAATCTGTTTATTTTGGTGTGTCTTAATGATCAGCATACACAGCTTTCTACAACTTTTTCTTCAGTTCACTTTCTACTCTTTCTTCTCTTTCCTAGGAAAGGGCAGAAAAAGTGAAAATGGAGTATTTGAAAAGTCTTTAAAAAATTTTTTTAGGGGGGACTTCCCTGGTTGCCAGTGGTTAAGAATCTGCCTTCCAATGCAGGGGACAGGGGTCTGAGCCCTGGCTGGGGCAACTAAGATCTCTCATGCCACCAGGCAACTAAGCTCACATGTTGCAGCTATTGAGCCCACATGCTCTAGAGCCTGTGCTCCACAAGGGAATCCTGCATGCTGCAGTGAAGACTTGGCACAACCAGAAAATGAAAAAAAGAACAAAACATCTAATTTTTAAAAAACTGAAATATAGTTGATTTACAATGTTTTAGTTTCAAGTGTATAGCAAAGTGATTCAGTTATATATATATATATATATATTCTTTTTCAGAGTCTTTTCAATTATAGGTTATTACAAGACATGAGTATAGTTCCCTGTGCTATACCATAAGTCCTTGTTGGTTATCTATTTTATATATAATGTGCTGATATGCTCAGTCATGGCTGACTCTTTGCAATCCCATGGACTATAGCCCACCAGGTTCCTCTGTCCATGGAGTTTCCCAGGCAAGAATACTGCAGTGGGTTGCCATTTCCTTCTCCAATATATAATAGTGTGTATATTTTAATCTCAAACTCCTAACAAATTCCTCCTTGAAAAGCCTTTAAACAAAAAGGATGAGTGTCTGAGGTTTTTAATAACCAAATGTACGTCCTTTTAGAACACGTGGTTTGGATGAACCTGAATGGATCTCTCTGTTTACTTCTCTACAGTGTTGTGGAGCAAATGAGTGGGGATGTGGGGGAAGAAGAGAGAAAGGAACTGACTTCTACCGAGTGCCTCTAAGAACCAGGAACTGGGTGAGTACTTTGCAGATATTATCTCATTTAAGGCTCACAGCAATCCCCAGAATTAGGTATTATAATATTATCTCACTTTATAGATGAGGAAATTGAGACAGAAAGCTCAAAAGACTTGCCTAAGGTCATGAAGTTGGGGTTCAGAGCTAGAACTTGAACCTGCATCCTGAGGTCGGTACCTGATACAAATGGAATAATAATAATGAGATACGTTTTTAGAAATCGGCTAGGAATGGAACTAAAATATGTCCAAAACACTCGTTATAATATTATCTCACTTTATAGATGAGGAAATTGAGACAGAAAGCTCAAAAGACTTGCCTAAGGTCATGAAGTTGGGGTTCAGAGCTAGAACTTGAACCTGCATCCTGAGGTCGGTACCTGATACAAATGGAATAATAATAATGAAATACGTTTTTAGAAATCGGCTAGGAATGGAACTAAAATATGTCCAAAACACTCGAGGCATGTTACCTCTTTGCTAGAACAAGGGCTGACTTGAGCTTTAGAAACCTTGAATTTTGTTCTTTTTTTTTCCCCCCTTTGGAATTAATCCCACTTTAAGAAAGTTCAAGGAAAAATAATTGGATTTTGCCAACCTGGTAAATGAGAAAGTAACTGTGGAAAGTAAAGAAATCTGTGTGAGAGAGTGAGTGTGTGTGTATGTGTGTGTGTGTGTGTGTGAGTGTGTGTGAAGTTGCTCAGTCGTGTCCGACTCTGTGGACTGTAGCCCGCCAGGCTCCTCTGTCCGTGGGATTCTCCAGGCAAGAATACTGGAGTCGGTTGCCATTTCCTTCTCCATGAATTTTGTTCTTGATGGAGATTTAAGTCTAAAAGTATAAGGATAAAAGTATAAAAGAAACTGCAGTTGTAGCTGGAGGTTGCCACCTGCAAGTCTGCTTTTTCAGAAGATCTTGCATTAATTAACATTCCCAGAGCTCTTTAAGATACAAAGATAAGAGCTGTCATAGGTGTGACATACTGATCCCAAAGCAAGGAAACATTCCAGAAACACTGCAAGGGCCTGGATGATGCATAGGTGAGTCCCAGCCACCTGCATGGTATAGGGAAGACCCTACACTTTGGAGACACACCAGACTGAAATTCTGCAGGGAGATTTCAGTGCTTGGCAGAAGGTTCTCACTCTCATTAAAATATAAATGCTGGGAACTTCCTGGTGATTTCCAGTTGCTAAAATTCTGTGCTTCTAATCCTGAGGGCCACGGTTCAATCCCTCATTGGGGAACTAAGATCTCACATGCCTTGCAGAGCAGCAAAAAAAATTAAAAACATATAAATGCTCTTGCGGATATCCCTGGTGGCACAGTGAATAAGCATCCACCTGCCACCTGCCAAGGCAGGGACATGGGTTTGATCCCCGGTCTGGCAGGATTCCACATGCTTTGGAGCAACTAAAGCCTGGGTGCCACGACTACTGAGCCCACATGCCTGGAGCCCGTGCTCTGAAACAAGAGAAGCCAGCCAGGGAGAAGCCCATGCACTGCAACAAAGAGGAGCCCCTGCCCCTTGAACCTAGAGGAAGCCCACACAGCAACAAGGACCCAGCACAGCCACATATATACCTGTGTGCGTGTGTGTGTGTGTGTGTGTGTGTGTGTGTGTGTGTGTGTGTGTTAGTTGCTCAGTTATGTCTGACTCTTTGTGACCACATGGACTGTAGCCCGCCCGGCTCCTCTGTCCATGGGATTCTCTAGGCAGGAGTATTGGAGTGGGTTGCCGTTGCTTTAATATATATATATATATATACACACACACACACACATATATATTTAGAGGTATTAGTGATTGTCTGTCACTTTCACATGAATGGGAAGAAATTTCAGCTTCTGTCCAGAGATCAGTTTTGGTTCTAGGAAGAGAAAACCTAGGGAACCTAGGGGCCCTTGGTACCAGGGGCTGGGAAGAGAGGGTGCATACAAAGTCAGAGAAGTCAAAGACCAGCTCTACCCAATCCCATATTTGGCTTGAAATGGGTCCTTGGAATGAAACAGCATTTCAGCTCTCCAGCTAAAGGCCTAGGTGCCAGCACTAACTGCAAACAAGGACTAGAAACTTAGAAGTAGGTGGAAACTAAAGGGAAAGAAAATAACAAAGAGTGAGCAAAGGTATTTCAGAAACTGAGGTAAACATGACTTCCCAGAGTGGACAGGAAGCCAGGAAACAGCAGTGAGTGATCTGCAGGCAATGGGAAGAAGCAGCAGAATCATTGCATGCTTTTTGATTTTTGAGGACAGTCTTGTCATCAAAAGTAAATGCTCTGTGTTGTCCTCTTCACCTTGATGGCCTCACTGTCCTTACAAAACCCCTGGCGAGGTGGTCTTATTATTTGATGTGGGGAAAGTACCGTGTCCCTGGTCACCAGTTAACAGGTAGGACATGGGATCCAGGTGTCCACCTCCATGGCTGTGCTGTTCCCACCAGCCCAGGCTGCTCCCCACATCCATCAGTATTAAGGCTCCAGGGAACCAAGAGAGATGAACGAACACAGTAGAAACACTTGAGCTGTAAAGCCAGCAGATCTGAGTTTGGATCTTGGCTCCATCACTCATTTTGTTGTGTGGGCTCAGGAAGTATTTGACCTTCTCAGCCTTCTTTCTGCCTAGTTACAGAAAGAGAGTGAGAGGTTTCCACCCCCCCATCCATGTTTTAGAATCTATTAATCTTTCACTAAAGTGCAGATGATGGCAGTAATGATGTAAATTACTGAGTAATCACTCTAAGTGTCTCTCATACAGTAACATATTTAATCCTTACAACAGCTCTGTTAAGTAGGGATGATTTGATTTCCATTTTACTGATGAGGAAACCGATACACAGTGAAGTTAAGTAAGTTGCTCCAAGGACCCCTAGGTAATAAGTGGGAAAGTTATGTTTGGTAAGAGAGGCAAACAAAACTCCCTGAGGCCTGGGCTGTGCAGATCTGAAAGGATTCAGGAAGAGTTCACCCTGTGCCTCCACTGGGCCCTGCATGGTGTTTGCTCAACAGGTGGGAGGGAGCTCAATAGGCGATGCTGGCAATGATCAGTGTCTTCCTCAGTTTCTTCCTCTAGGTCCTCCCTGCCCTGGTCATCTCCTCTAGTGGCTTCTCTATCTCCAGCCTAGATTTCCTGCTTGCTGTTTTTCAGCTGCAACCCCTGTGATTCAGTTCACCTCTCCTGCCAGGCTTTCTCTTGGGTCTTGGTTCCATCAACTGTCATCAATCCCCATCCCCGCATGTCCACAGACTCCAGTTTCCTGTCTTTTGCTCCTCAGGTTTCTCTCTGCCCAGGCACCCCATCCCTTCCCTGTGCTCACTTCTCAGGGCCTAATCTTGGGAGGCAGCTTACACTGGCTTCTCTCCCTAAACAGTTACCTCCAGGAGTACTTGGTCCAGTGGGATGTGGCAGAGGCCGTAGGACATCTGGAAATCAGAGAAGAAGGGAGGTAGGATGTGATCGACTTTTAAGAGTACTTTATCTCTGAGTGACTATTATAAACACAAAGATGGAAGGCTTCCCTGGTGGCTCAGTGGTAGAGAATCTGCCTACCAATGCAGGAGACATAGGTTCGATCCCTCATCTAGGAAGACCCCACATGCTGAAGAGCAACTAAGCCTGTGTGCCAAAACTGCTGAGGCTGTGCTCTAGAGCCTGGGACTCCAACTGCAGAGCTCATGTGCTGCAGCTCCTGAAGCCTATGTGCCCTGGAGTCCTTCTCTGCAACAGGAGAAGCCACTGAAATGAGAAGCCCGCACATCGCCACTAGAGAGTAACCTGGATAGCAACGGAGACCCAGCACAGCCAAAAATAAGTAAATAAGAAAGAATAAAAAAAAAACCCTGATAAACACAGAGCTGAGGTGTGCTGGGCCTGGATGGGGAAACAAAGTCTCAGGAATGTGTAGCTGGAGCTCCTGGCCACACATAGTATGCCCAGACCCCATGAGGAGCCTCCTACAAGACTCCAGGCCTTGTTGCTTCACGTTTCAATTCCAGGGGAAAATACATCAATTTAAGACATTGGAAAGTAAACCGAGCCTCCACTCTCTCCACCCCCCGTCCTCTGAATTTTAAGAAGCTACAGGTGATAGTAGTTAAATCACTGGGTGATTAATTGACTTTTTTTTTTTTTAAAGCCTCTTTGATTGCACAGGGCAAACCTGCAAGAGTAGAGATACAGAAAAACCCATACCTCCATGGCCTAAAAACAGTTTAAAATACGGATGGGAGCTTGTGACCCTACATAATGAAATAGCGCTGTGCTCACCGGTGCCGGAGCATCGCACACCGCAGCCGTGGTGAGTAGCTGATGAGATGCGCACCCAGCTTGAACGTCAGACACCACCAAGGCCCTGCAGCCTCGCCTCCCTGCTGTGCTGCTGCCTTTTGCGCCCTGTGGCTCCTTCCTGGAGGTGGAGCGACCCCTTCCCCTCCTCTGGGCCTGGAGGAGGGAGCAACCTGGCTGATGACACCCACCTCCCCCAAAGCTCCTTTTAGAGTGGGCTGTAGCTTAGCAACCCACGTCCCCAACAACTGATTTACTGGAGAAAAGCTTGACTTTCTCCAAGCAGGTTTTCTTTTTCCTCCTTTCTCTTTTCTTTTCCTTCTTTCCAAGCAATCAGACCTTGGCTATGATGAGGTCCTTGTGGATTTCTCCCAGAGATGCTGGTTTTACCTTGCCTGGCTTGCTTGGACTCCTGCATGGACACCAGCTTTCTCCCCAGTCTTCTAGCTTCAGGTCTGACCCTCATCCTTCCTCCATGTTGTAGCCAGATTACTCTTTCTAGAGTTCAGTTCTCATAGGCTTCCTCTCTTGTTTAAAATCCTCTGATAGCTCTCAGGAGAAGTATGCCTGCAAGGCCATTCAGCAATGAACCCTGCCTAGTAGATGTTACCCATCCTTTGTCACGCCATCACATCCTCTGCCCCACTGGATTTTAATTTTTTCTTGCTTCCAGATCCTTGAATCTGCTGTTTCCTTTGCTTGGAAAGCCTTGCTTCTTCTTACTTACCTGTGAAATGTTCTTGGAGAATCAGCTTAAACATTAGCATCTCTGTGAGCCTTCCCTGACCAGTCCCCAGGCAGAACTGACCACTTCTGTCTTTGCTTCAGAGGGTTATAGATGTAATTGTCCCTTGACTGTGAACTCCTGGAGGGCAGGGAGGAGTTCTCATCCTCCAACATGTGGCCAGTGCCCAGCACATTGCCTGACACATAGAGGGTGAGCCACATGTCACCAAATGTGTGAATGAGGGATACAGGAAAGAAGGAAGAGAGATGGAGGCAGAATAGGAGGAAGGGAGGGAGGGAAGGAGAAAGGAAGGAAGGAAGATGTGATGGAAACAAGTGAGTTCGAATATCCAGAAGGCAAGACCCAAGGGTGTGGGGAAATGGAGCCCAGATGCTGTCTGGCCTCCAGATATCACAGATCTTTGGGACCTAAACTTGTGGATCAAAGGCAAAGCCAGGTGGGCCTCCAGAGGCCTGGCACAGGTACACGGTAGGGGAACATTCAAAGGCCAACCAGTCCAGGTCTCTTGCTTGCTCTGAATCACAGGGAGGCTGACACCAGAGGGTTGGTGCCAGTGGTTTCTGACCAGGTTGTTGGTGGGAAGTTGGGCCATTGTTGGCAGTGACTTTTGGCGTCTTGGATGCCTGCCAGATGACCTACTACTATTCTGGTTTTTGGTAGGTCCCTGGGCTCAGGTAACACTACCTCTCTCTGTTCTCGTCCCGCTGGTCTTTGGGGGTGATAGCTGCTTCCAGCTGCTCAGGGTTGCCTCACCATCCTCTGATAGATTTACCAGCTCCTCTGTCACTCCAGTAACTAATTTCGTGCCTTAAATAGATCCCCATTGTGGTAAATATTTGGTGCTTTCTGTTTTGTGGTTGGACCCTGACTAGTTGAGTTCTTTGACCCCACTGTAGGGAGTAAGGTCGCTGATGTGCACCTTGGTGGAGGTAGTGTACTTCTGTCTTTTTCTGGTTTATGATGGGGTAAGGGTGCATGGTGTATATGTTTAGCCTGAATGGGTGGGAGGTTGGGGGCATTTTTTGGTCTCCAGACCACAGCGATGCTCACTTTGAGCTCTGAGGGCCCACTGTGCAATCTCCCTCCAGGAAATCCGTGCAGCCCCCTGACTGCCAGCCCCCTGCCCCTGGCAAGAAGATGGGAGTTAGGCTTTCACTCCTGAATTCCAGCTGGAAAATAGCATGAAAGAGGATGTCGGAGAAGCAAGGAAAGAGAGATCGTGAGGCATGGAGAAGGGAGGAAAGGAAAGGGAAAAGATGGGGAAGAGAGAGAACGGAACAGGTGTATCCATGTTTATCACGAGCTCATAGTAGGGCTCAAGTGGTATTTGTCGAATGAATGAAAGATGAGAGGAAGTAGAAGGAGAAGCTGGGGAGCAAGGGCAGTGCTAGCAAAGAATAAGGCGGGACTTCCCCACTCCCACCGCATCCCCTGCTTCAGGTCTTCTGAACAGCTCCCGCAGGACGGCAGCTTCCTCCAATCTCCCTGACCGCTGCTTCAGGGACTTTCCCAAAATCTCATTCTAGTTGCTTGAGCCAGTGCTATAGCGGCTGCTGGAAGTGAGAGAATAAATTCTGTTGTGTGCTTCCGATATCAGTGTCTACCTCCTGCTTTCAGCCTGGACCCTTCACGTTGTTCTCAATCTTGGAACACCGTGGAGATCATTTATTTAAAAATGATCGGCTTCTTCTCTATCTATCTTTGTCCTTTTAAGGCCTGGGATTCTAAGCTGATTTGAGACAAGCCTGGGGAACACAAAGTTAGGTAGCTGAACTCAGATCTGGCCCTTAACCCCCATCTCCTGTTCTCTCTCCTTCCTATAAATTCCCTCTGTCTCTTGAAGAGTCTGGGATGGTGGTCCCACCTTAGCAGCTGGGAGGATGCCACGATGGTTCTCCCTCTCTGGGCTCCTGAGAGAGAATGGGCAGGGGGAGGGGCCAGGCTCTTGGTGCACCAAACAGCCCAGCACCCCCAATCCCCCCAAGGCAGGGTGTATTCATGCTTAGAGAGGTCCCAGTGTGCCTGTGGCTGAGTTGTGCATGCCAGAGCGATGGAGGGACTGGCCCTGGGCGAGTGAGAGAGGAGACAAAAGAATAAGTCAGATGGTGTTCACCCCACAGCGCAGTGGCCTGAGACTGCCCGGGAAGCCAGGCTGGGACTTGGAGATTCTTTGGCTAACTTTGCCAGGAAAACGAGACGACACCTAGTTCAACCACACCACTCAGATGCAATGCAGTTAACATTTGCACACACACGTGGCACGGCACTGGTGGGTCTGATTTGCACACACCTGGGTGTGATTCTCTGTTGTTTGCCAGCTCTGCAGGCAAGTCCTTCATTTATCATTTTCCTCATCTGTAAACTGAAATAATATATACCTTTTTGTTGTTGTTAGTCACTCAGTTGTGTCCAACTCTTGGTAACTCCATGGACTGTAGCCCACTAGGCTCCTCTGTTCATGGAATGCTCCAGGCAGGAATATTGGGGTGGGTTGCCATTCCCTTCTACAGGGGATGTTTCCAACCCAAGGATCAAAAACAGGTCTCCTGTACTACAGGCAGATTCTATACCATTTGAGTCACCAGGGCAACTCCCAAACTTTTCTCACAAAGTTCCAAGTATTTTGCACCTGATAAGGCTTCAGTAAAAGGATGCTATTACTATTACTGCTATTTCTTCATTTAAACATTATTTGAGACCTCTTGAGGCTAAACTCTGTGCTTGGCATTGAGGCTAAACATGAAGGCAGAGAAAAGAAGAAAAGTTTATCACTACTTTAGGAAGCTGGCAGTCTAGAGCAGGATGAGCAAACTATGGCCCTTGGGTCAATTCTTGTGTCTGTTTTATAAATAAAGCTTCAGTTCAGTACAGTCATTCAGTTGTGTCTAACTCTTTGTGACCCCATGAACAGCAGCACACCAGGCCTCCTGTCCATCACCAACTCCTGGACTTCACTCAAACTCACGTCCATCGAGTTCGTGATGCCATCTAGCCATCTCATCCTCAGTCATCTCCTTCTCCTTCTGCCCCCAATCCCTCCCAGCATCAGAGTCTTTTCCAGTGAGTCAAGTCTTCCCATGAGGTGGCCAAAGTACTGGAGTTTCAGCTTTAGCATCATTCCTTCCAGAGAAATCCCGAGGCTGATCTCCTTCAGAATGGACTGGTTGAATCTCCTTGCAGTCCAAGGGACTCTCAAGAGTCTTCTCCAACACCACAGTTCAAAAGCATCAGTTCTTCAGCGCTCAGCTTTCTTCACAGTCCAACTCTCACATTCAAACATGACCACAG
>SJYC01136078.1:0-175764 GCA_006408675.1 Madoqua kirkii
CATCTCCTGTTTGACCACTTCCAATTTGCCTTGATTCATGGACCTGACATTCCAGGTTCCTATGCGATATTCCCCTTTACAGCATCGGACCTTGCTTCTATCGCCAGTCACACCTGCAGGTGGGTACTGTTTTTGCTTTGGCTCCATCCCTTCATTCTTTCTGAAGTTATTTCTCCACTGATTTCCACTAGCGTGTTGGGCACCTACTGACCTGGGGAGTTTCTCTTTCAGTATCCTATCATTTTGCCTTCTCATACTGTTTATGGGGTATAAATAAAGCTTACTTACTTCCAAGTTCGTTCAGTTATATATTATCTGTGATGACTTTCTGGCTACAGTCGTGGAATCAGGTCATTGCAACCGTTTAACCCACAAAGTCTGAGATATTTATCATCAGGACTCTTACAGAAAAAGTCTGCTGACCCTTAATCTAGAGAGGAAGGTGAATGTATAATCAGGATGAAGCCATTTGCAGGAGAATGTAAATCATCTGAACTGATGACCTAGAAAAAAAGAATCCTGACCCGAGTGGTCATTAGGATTTTAAGCCAGTCCTTGAAGGCTGAGAAGGAAATTGATCACTAGAGCCTGGGAGTGAGGAGGGGTGGGAAAAGACAGGTCGAGAGGACCATGGGGGCTTCAAAGGAGAGAGTGCATAAGAGGATGGAAGAGACTAGAAACTAAACGGCTAGTCCAAATTAAATGGCTAGGCCACTTTGGAATCAGAGCTTAAACCTGGTTCAGTGCCTTGTAGGATTTACATTATTTTATATTTAGATAGTGTTTTGTTTTTACAACATGTATTAACACATACAGTCTTATTTAATCTTCACAACTATGTTATGAAGTAGGTATTACTAGTCTGATTTTATAGATAAGGGACACTAAAAGAGCAAGAATCACTCAGCCAAGAAGTAGCATTGCTGGGTCTTGTATGCAGAGAAGGGGCCTATGATTGTGGCAAGGTCAGAACTCCATCACAGGAATACGTCCTAGTTACGTGGTGTACGATGTAAGTAACAGGCAAGATAACCTTAGGCTTGTACACATGGAGGTTATTCAAAATTCAGGATGTCTTTGGTGAATATCTGTAGTGTATCTGCACAGGTGCTAAGGGAAGAGCCTAGGGAAGTTTAAGATGATAATATGCTGACTCTGGGGCTGTGGGTTTGGTTGAGGACATAACCCTCCAAGTTCCTTAATTGTTTGAAGCTATTCACATTAAGTGACCAATGTGGGGTGCTGACAAGAAGGGCACATGAATTAGAGGCTATATCAGAAAGGCTCCAAAACGGGTATGGGGCTGGAGCTGGGGACTGGCTGCTTTTATGTTGTTGTTTAGTTGCTAAATTGTGTCTGACTCTTTTTCGACCCCATGGACTATAGCCTGCCAGGCTCCTCTGTCCATGGGATTTCCCAGGCAAGAATACTGGAATGGATTGCCATTTCCTTCTCTAGGGGATTTTGCCAACCCAAGGATCAAACTCACGTCTCTTGCATTACAGGTGGATTCTTTACTACTGAGCCAAATGGAAAGCCCCTATTTTATGCCAAGGATTAATTCAGGTGGCTATCTCTTCACATTACAAAATCCTCATATTGATAAAAGCATAGAACCTCAGGGCTGAAAGGGACTCCAACTCTCCCTAACAATTTACAAATGGGAAAACTGAGTCCCTAAGAAAGGACAAGCTGCCTTTTAAGTACTGATATGGACTTCAAATGAAGGTTTTCTCATGAAATTTGAGGATATCTTTCTAGAGCACTGTTTTGTCTCCTTCTTCTGAATTAACCCCTCAGACTTCAGGATTTCCTTTTCAGATCCACTCTAAAGAGTGCTCGTGGATGATTACTTCCCAAGCCCCAATGGGTGTGTGATACTCTTCTCCCTCTCCTCTCCCTGCCCACCCTCAACCTCCATTTAAAATATCTTCTTGCTTCCTTCAGGATAAAGACCAAGCCTTAGACTGCTGAGGTTAATGGATAGGAGGGTGAGACTTGGCATCAAACCTTCTCTACCACTTGACACTGTGTAATATAACTGTCCTATGATGGACAAATAACGTAATCATACTGTGCCTTAGTTTCCTCATCTGTAAAATGGCCATAGTCGTAGTAATTACTTCAGGAGTTTGTAAAGAGTAAGCAAGATAATTCATGAACAAATATAGATTAATGTCTGGTATCTAGTGGATGATCAAAAAAAGTTAGCTAAGTTATTGCTATTCGCCTGCTATTTTTCTGCCCCTGCAATTGAACTCCAGCCCACTTTTCCAACCTGCCCTCCTCAAACAAGTCTCCTCACTGTCTCTTATAAGCCAAGTGGGCTTCCCTGGTGGCTCAGATAAGCCAAGTGCCATTTTGGCTCTCGAATCCTCTTCTCTGTTCCCCATTCTCTTCCCTGCGTTAACCTCACATTCTTTCTAGTTGTCTAAGTCTGCCTGTTTTAGTAGATGCCTTTGAAGCTCCAGCCTCTGGTCACCTCTCCTTTCTCAGGAGTCCCACAGCACTCAGTCTGGACCTCTCCCTTGCTGTCCTGCTGCTGTTATCCCTCTATATGTCCATATCCAACCATTCCCAGGGGGCAAGTTCAGGGTACACCTAGGACTTCTCATCAGATTTTACACATAGCAGGCAGATAGGCAATCATTCAATTCTTCATTTATGGAGTGCCTATTCCCTGGTGGCTCAGATAGTAAAGAATCTTCCTGCAATGCAAGAGACCTGGGTTCAATCTCTAGGTTGGGAAGATCCCTTGGAGGAGGGCATGGCAACCCACTCCAGTATTCTTGACTGGAAAATCCCCATGGACAGAGGATCCTGGTGACTCCTCTGAGCGACTAAAGCACAATATGATATAAAGAGACCTTGGCTCAACATTAGGGGTTCAGGATTGATGAACCCCATCTCCAGCCTCACCATGTAGTGTGAGGCAGACTCACAGCCAAGTGCTGAACTCTAGAATGGTAGTGGGGCCACAGTTCACAGGAGCCTGTTAGGAGAGGGAGTGTAGTTAGTATGTTTGAGGAGGATGACAAACAAGGGTGAAGGAACCAAAGAGGGAGATTATCAAATCATTACAGCAGAAGAGTGAGTGGCTGTGGGCATTGAGGGACAAGAGGCGTTACACCCAATCCTGGACTTTGCAACTTGAACAAGTGATGGCATTTGTGTGAAAGTTCCTGAGGCTGGTAGGGGCTGCTATGAGCAGGGAACAATGTATGGACTCAGGACCTGGCTGAAGGAGGGTCTGTTACTCCATCTTGGTGAAGAAGAGAACCCAAGCCTGAGGCCGGGAAATAGCAAGAAGACTGATAACCAGGGAAGGTCCATTGGTGCTTGGTGCTGGAGGGTTGGCCTGAAGAAAGGAAGGGTGACCGCAGCAAGGGGGAAAGAGATGTGGGTAGGGGAAAGGGAAGATTAGGGGTAAATTCTGAGAGTTCTCATCTCTGAGAGTGACTCTGAGCATTTTGAGGCTAGAGTGGGGTTTTGAAGGCCCTACCTGCATTTGAAGGTAGTGTTGGCAGAAGTCCAGGAGGAGGGTAGAGTTTGCACTTGGGGATTTAAATTTGCAAAGATCTTAAGTGCATGTACAAGCACCAATGCTCAGAGGGCTATGGAACATAAGAACTTGAGGTCTGGACTTTTCAGGTCAACAACTTTGAAGAGATCATAGGAGCTGTGGCACTGGGCCCATCCTCTGAGGGTGACACCATTAAGGAGGGAAGAGGGCTGGAGACCACAGGGACCGAGGAGCTGCAGGAAGAGAAGTCAGAATCATCAGAGGGGCAGGATGAGAACCAGAGGTGGCGCCTCACGTGAAAGCTGGGAGAGATGACGCTTCCTTGATTCTGGAGTGGGCCTCTTTCCTGTGGAAAATTCTGAGTGAAGTCAGTGTCAAAAGAATGCACAGAGAGGCTTTCTAGTCAGTTCTCTTTTGGGGCATATACAATGGAATATTACTCAGCCAATATTACTTCATTCATAAAAAGAGTGAAATAATGTCATCTGCAGCAACATGGGTGCTGCGCCTCACGTGAAAGCTGGGAGAGATGACGCTTCCTTGATTCTGGAGTGGGCCTCTTTCCTGTGGAAAATTCTGAGTGAAGTCAGTGTCAAAAGAATGCACAGAGAGGCTTTCTAGTCAGTTCTCTTTTGGGGCATATACAATGGAATATTACTCAGCCAATATTACTTCATTCATAAAAAGAGTGAAATAATGTCATCTGCAGCAACATGGGTGCAACTAGAGATTATCACACTAGGTGAATTAAGTCTGATAGAGAAAGACAAGTGTCATATGATATTGCTTATATGTGGAATCTGAAAAAATGATATGAATGAACTTATTTACAAAACAAAAATAGAGTCACAGATGTAGAAAAACAAACTTATGGTTACCAGGGCAGAAAGAAGGAGAAGTGATAAACTGGGACATTGGGGTTGACATATACATACTACTATACATAAAAATGTAACTAATAGATAACACAAGGAACTCCACTGAATACTCTGTAATGATCTATATGGCAAAAGAATCTAAAAAAGAGTGGAGAGATATATATATGTATAACTGATTCACTTTGTTGTACAGAAGAAACTAATACAACATTGTAAATCAACTCTACTCCAGCAAAAATTAAAGCAAAAAAAATCCAAATACTAGACCAAGATTTTCAAGGAAAGGAAGAATGGGGAGGGTCCATTAGGACCTCATAGCAATTTGATTCTATGTGAATGAATGCCAAAGCTGAACAGCAAAGGATCTCCCCAGTGGGCTTCCAGCAGCCCTGAGCATCACCTTTTTAGGAGGGGCAAGCATGGCTTGTGCAGGGAGGCAGGGCCAGCAGGCAACATGGAGAGGCTAGGAGCACAGAGAGCTCCCTTACTGCAAGGGGCTCTGGTGAAGGGAAAAGGAGAGGATAGGACGGAGGCTGATCTCAGGGAGCTGCCAAGTTAATGAAGTAAGAGAGGCCCGTCCGTCCTGGCTGGAGTGAGACATGTGACACCTCGGGGGTAGGGCAGGCAGGAAGTGGGGGTTGGGGGAACAGAGAAGCCTCTGTGAGGGAAAGGGCATTTGAGGTCGCCCTGAGGGAAGGGGCAGGATTTCAACAGGTGGAGGCAGGGGAGGCTATTCTAGGTGGCCTGAGCAGCCTGAGTACTGGGGAGATGCTGGAAGGGTCCCTGCTGTCGATGATGGGGGTGGGTTTGGGATGCTGGGCTGAGCAGCTGACACAGGAGCTTGGCAGTAAGGATGTAACCTCCCGGAGGTTTAAGGCAGGGGACAGACAATACGGACATGGGTCACTGGCTTCAGAGAGTCCAGAGTGGAAATTGCACCTGCCATAGGTTGATGTAGGCAGTGCCTGGTGTTCAGAGGACCTTCTAGAAGGCTCTTCTGCAGTCTAGTGGAAGCCTGAGCTTTTTCATTTTCCTCTTGGGGACCAGAAACCACCTCACCACCCTCCTTGCTGTGCTGACCCTCGCTGGCCTTGTGAGACAGGGCTTCTGATAAGACAGCCGGGTTACACGGGCCTGTTCAGCCAGTGTGTCACAGATAAGCGGAGATCCTCTCTCACAGACTGACCTTATCCAGTCCCCTTGGGTGGGGAGGGGAGGATCAAATAGCTGCCCTGGCTTTTCCCTCTCCTGTCAGACCCCTGTGTTAAAACTTGGGGTTTTGAGCTCTGGATAGTCTAGGGGGGTCATGCTTCTTCCAGATTAGTAGTAGCAAGTAGTTTTAGTCCCTCAGTCGTGTCCAACTCTTTGTGACCCAGGAACTGCAGCCCACCAGGCTCTTCTGTCCACAGGATTGTCCAGGCAAGAATACTAGAATGGGTTGCCATTTCCTTCTTCAGGGAATCTTCCCGACCCAGGGGCTGAACCTGAGTCTCCTGTGTCTCCTGCACTGCAGGCAGATTCTCTACCATCTGAGCTACCAGGGAAACCCAGATTACTTGTTCCTTTTTTTCACCACTATGTATTTACTCTCTTGTATCAAGAGTTATGTCTTTTCTAACTTTGTATATCTCACACCATGCTTTGCACACAGTAGGCATGCAACATTCTTGCCCAACTGAAAACCAACTAAACAAACTCTTCCCACTCCCCCAGGAATGACTCAGTCCTGCCCCTGAGGTGCTCAGACAGATCCCCGCCCTGGTTACCTGGCACTGCAGGATCTCGTAAAGAGGAGACTGGAGAATCACCAAATATAAACATTCCCTTGGCATCAGCATTTTCCGTGGATAGAGGAAGAATTGTTCTCCCGTGCAGAGTTTTGCGAAGGCATGTAAAGAGTTAATTAAATCCCTGCCCACGGGACTTGGCCATATAAAGGCATTCCACCCAGAAGGAATGTGGGAGTCGTGCTGGGAAGCAGGTTTCTCTCTAGGCTCAGGGGCCTGGAGTGCTTGTGCCAGAGCCAATGTCTGGGGCTGCATTGCCAACACTGGAGACACCGGTCCCGGGGCCACCAAGCCTGATGTAGAGCACATGGCTTCCTTGGCCTGGCCCCATGGCCACAGTGGAGATGCCCACGGGAGTCCAAACAGCAATGGCTCCTGACTGGGGAAGACTCATAATGACCATCAGTAGCTGCATTTACTGGGCACTCACTGTGATCATGTTCTCTGCCAAGAGCCCTCTGTCTCTGACCTCGTGTCCACCCCTCACCCTGGGAGCTGATGTCTCTTCAGGATGCATGGCCATGGCATCCACCTAGAATGCTGGACTTTGTGGCCTCTTACTGGCACTGGACCTGCTGTATGTTTTTTGTGTTAGTTTTGCTCTTGGCTAAATCCCCGATACCAGGTGGTGGTATCAGGTACTAGTACCAGGCATATAGCAGGTGCTCAAGAATGAATGAAGTTAATTGTCTCACCTTTACTGTAATTCGAGCATGAAGGAAACAACTCACCACCTTCCCCCCTCGATACTTCTGGCACTGTGAAGGGTGGTGTTATTATCCCTGGGTTGACTGGGTAGAAATATGAATACTTGCCTTTTTTCTCTTCTTGGTCAATGAGTGTTTACCTGCTGTAAGATCTCCCTCAAATACATGTTAGACTGTGACGCCTTACTATATCCACTCTTGGATCTTCTTCCATATATGTGTGTATGTATGTAGATAATTACCTGTGCTGTGTGCTGTGCTCAGCCATGTTCGACTCTTTGCAATTCCACAGACCTAAGCCCACCAGGCTCCTCTGTCCGTGGGAGTTCTCTAGGCAAGAATACTAGAGTGGTTTGTCATGACCCCCTCCAACGGATCTTCCCCATCCAGGGATCAAATCCATCTTTTATGTCTCCTGCTTTGGCAGGTGGGTTCTTTACCACTAGCGCCACCTAGGAAGCCCCTTCCCATTTTTGAAAGCGAAAGCGAAAGTTGCTCACTCCTATCCAACTCTTTATGACCCCATGGACTACACGGTCCTTGGAATTCTCCAGGCCAGAATACCGGAGTGGGTAGCCATTCCCTTCTCCAGGGGACCTTCCCAACCCAGGGCTCAAATCCAGGTCTCCTGTATTGCAGGCAGACTCTTTACCAGCTGAGCCACCAGGGAAGCTCAAGAATAGGAGTGGATAGCCTATCCCTTCTTCAGCAGATCATCCTGACCCAGGAATTGAACCAGAGTATCCTGCATTGCAAGCGGATTCTTTACCAGCTGAGCTACCAGGGAAGCTTTTTCTTTTTTTTTCCCCCTCATCTTTGGGGCCCCATAAATTTACCTTGAGGAGGCCAGATGGAGCTACAGGTGTAGACAGAAAGGTTGGGGGAAACACAAGATAATGAAATTGGGGAGCAAGAGAAGGGGAGGATGAGAGACTGTCGGCGCCCTGCAGGGGATCCCTGGGGAGGTCATCAGACCACAGAAGGGATGGCCACGTGGTGAGCTTTGATCTACTAGGCCTTGGCCTGCCTCACAGAACTTCCTAGGGCCAGCATGGTAGGGAACAGTGGAGTGAGTTCCCTGCCCTGAGCATGGCACCCCTCTGGAGGTGGGGACAGTGGACAGTGAGGGCTACCCACATGGGGCATGATGGCTGAGTCCCTGAGGGGTCAGCCAACCCCAGACCACCTCAACATGAGATGCCCCTTTGGCACTTGGTAAACCCCAACCCAACCCTGCCCCCACCCTACCCCTGCCACTAGAACTTGCACACACTTCAGAGAAAAGGGAAGAAAAATCACAAAATGACAAAACTTAGGTTTCTGCTTCCCCAGTGGATGGGAACTTGGTGTAGAAATTAAGTTGTTACAGAGGAAGATATGGTGGTTAAGTACCAGACCCTGCAGCTAGATTGCTTAGGTTCAAATCCTGGCTAGCTGTGTGATCAGAGTCAAGCCATTCCACTTTACTTCTCTGTTTTGCCCCAGTCTTTTTTTTTTTAAAAACAACTATTTATTAATTGCTGAAATTGCTGGCTCCTACAATGATGTGCTATGCAGTGCTTAGTCGCTCAGTAGTGTCAAACTCTTTGTGACCCCATCAACTGCTGCGCACCAGGCTCCTCTGTCCGTGGGGATTCTCCAGGCAAGAATACTGCAGTGGGTTCCTCCTCCAGGGGATCTTCAACCCACGGATCGAACCTAGGTCTCCCGCATTGCAGGCAGATTCTTCACCATCTGAGCCACCAGGAGAGCCCTCTACAATGGTTCATATTAAATATCATTTATGAGACAGATTGGGGGACTTCCCTGGTGGTCCAGTGATTAAGACTCCGCGCTTCCACTGCAGAGGACCTGGGTTCCATCCCTGGTCAGGGAACCAAAATCCCACATGTCACATGGCACAGCAAAGAAAAAAAAAAGGAAAGGAAGAAAAAAAAAAAGACTGGGATTCCAGTCCTGGCTCAGCACTACCTCTGGGATAGTCACTGAACACTTTTTGACTCGGTTTTTTCATAAAAATCCTAATGACTTCATCAGGGTGTCATGAAGATCCCAGGAGGCGTGTAATCTTCCTTTGGTGGTGCCCTAATATGGAGTTAATTTCTAAATTCTCATGCATTTTATAAATTCCATTGATTATCAGCACAATCCCTGTGACTTGTAAGTCGATTATAAATAACTTGAGGCAAATACTGATTAAAGCTGTGCTGAGAAATGGATGTGCCACAACTTTGTCCCATCCTGCCCCAACCTATACAGGGCCCCATCACAGGGGACACCTCAATAAATATCTACTATCAATGAAGATTTTTAAAGAATAGATGGAATTTTATTTACAAAGAATCTGAAAACAAGGTTCAGTTCAGAGGGTCAGGAGACATGAGCTGGTCAGGGATTGCTTGACAGGGAACTATAGAACTTAGTTGTTTTTTTTGTTTTTTGTTTTTTGTTTTCCTTTTAGTTGAAATATAGTTGCTGCAGTTCAGTCGCTCAGTCATGTCTGAGTCTGCGACCCCATGGATTGCAGCCCACTAGTCTTCTCTGTCCATCGCCAACTCCTGGAATTCACTCAAACTCAAGTTCCTTGCGTTGGTGATGCCATCCAACCATCTCATCCTCTGTTGTCTCCTTCTCCTCCCACATTTTAGTTCAGTCGCTCAGTCATGTCTGAGTCTGCGACCCCATGGATTGCAGCCCACTAGTCTTCTCTGTCCATCGCCAACTCCTGGAATTCACTCAAACTCAAGTTCCTTGCGTTGGTGATGCCATCCAACCATCTCATCCTCTGTTGTCTCCTTCTCCTCCCACATTTAATCCTTCTCAGAAGCAGGGTCTTTTCCAGTGAGTCAGTCCTTCGCATCAGGTGGCCAAAGTATGGATGGTTGGATAGCATCACCAACTCAATGAATATGAGTTTGAATGAACTCCAGGAGTCAATGATGGACCGAGAGGCCTGGCGTGCTGCAGTTCATTGGGTCGCAAAGAGTTGGACATGACTGAGTGCCTAAACTGAACTGAACTGAGAGATTTACAACTTCAGGAGATGGTGAAGGACAGAGTCCTGGCATGCTGCAGTCCATGGGGTTGCAAATGGTCGGACACAACTAGGTGTCTGAACAATGGATTTACAATGAAGTTCCTCGACCAGCCAAGATACTAATCTCAGAATTTTTGTTCTCTTCTTGATAAACTTGGGAATAACTAGCACATCTCACGTTACCTAATGTGAATTTGCCCTTATTATGGGTTTCACATGGAAGTGGTTTTTAGGCACCATAGTAAGCTTAGTTCCTTTGTAAAGTCCCAATGGAAAGTGAATTCCCAATGCAGAGTTCAAGGACACTACTTGTGTAACACAGGTAGCTTGGGGCCCAGACACTTCCTTGTAACTTGGTTAAATTTCCTTGCCCCCATTTTCCTTCACAACAGTTTCCAAAATGTCAGCTTACTCACTAAGGCTATAATTCTGGGTACCTACCACTGTTACAAATAGAGGACTCATATCATGTTTAAATCCTTTGAGCCACATGTCACTATGGACAGAATGACTGGAAACATAGAGGATGGAGATTTATCCAAGATCCCAAGAGTTCTAGTGAGACCATGTCTAGGGTAATACAAAGACATACATGCTGCAAATTAACCATCTCAAAACAAAGTGACTTTCAGGCAACATTTTATATGATCTAATTTGTTTTAATAGATATTACATATATTGCATTGATTTAAAATTAAATGTTTGATATTGATAGACTATAAAAATTACTCCAAATTTGAAATTTTACTGATGAGGACTTTCAGACACAAAGGATCTACATGGCTTATCCAAAGTCAACCACATATCTAGCTAGTGGCTATGAACTGGGCTTCCTGCTTCCTAGTCCAAGTACTGTTTCTTTTACTACCTGTAAAAAAACATCTTACAGAAAAATTTTATGTGTCATTCTAAACTATCGCACAACAGATTTATATCCTTTTCTTATAGCTTGAAGCACTGATTGTGATAGGAAAAAAATCCATATTTAAGCTAATCATAAATTCTTTGTAAAGCTAATAAAGACTCATATATGCTATTTGGGGCCCAGGAGAATATTCTAGGGACCAAATTCTGGACTGTATCACTTATTCAAGGATAGGAAATTTTGAAAATTGTAGCAACTCAAAAATCTTGACACATGCTGTTGAGAAGAAAGGGATAAAATAATGCCACTCATATTCAAGTTGGCAAGTTGGTTGTCCAGTTGGCAATCAGTGCTGTGATTCACCTCTGAGTTCTGATAACTTGGCACTATCATGCAATAGATAAGTGCAAACCAAGTGACAGTGTTGAAATCAGAACTGATTTTAGTGTTCACTTGTGATAGATACAAGGTGCCTAAAAGTCTTTGAGAACTTAAAAGTGACAAAGGTTTTTGATTTTATGCTCAGGTTTTTTTTTTTTTTAATATATGTTTTTTCGCATCAGGTGGCCAAAGTACTGGAGTTTCAGCTTCAGCATCAGTCCTTCCAATTAATATTCAGGACTGATTTCCTTTAGGATGGACTGGTTGAATCTCCTTGCAGTCCAAGGGACTCTCAAGAGTCTTCTCCAATGCCACAGTTCAAAAGCAGCAATTCTTCGGCACTCAGCCAACTCTCATATCCATACATGACTATATGTATGGAAACCATACATATATGAAAAACCATAGCTTTAACTAGATGGACCTTTGTTGGCAAAGTAATGTCTCTGCTTTTCAATATGCTATCTAGGTTGGTCATAACTTTTCTTCCAAGGAGCAACTGTCTTTTAATTTCATGACTGCAGTCACCATCTGCAGTGATTTTGGAACCCCCCAAAATAAAGTCTTGATTCCAGCTTGTGCTTCCTCCAGCCCAGCATTTCTCATGATGTACTCTGCATATAAGTTAAATAAGCAGGGTGACAATATACAGCCTTGACGTACTCCTTTCCCTATTTGGAATCAGTCTGTTGTTCCATGTCCAGTTCCAACTGTTGCTTCTTGATCTGCATAGATTTCTCAGGAGGCAGGTCAGGTGGTCTGGTATTTCTATCTCTTGAAGAATTTTCTGCAGTTATTGTGATCCACACAGTCAAAGGCTTGGGCACAGTCAATAAAGCAGAATTAGATGTTTATTACTATACAATGTTATATAAGTTATAGGTATATAATATAGTGATTCACAATTTTTAAGTTATAGATATCATAAGATATTGGCTATATTCCCCTTGTTGTATAATATATCCGTGTAGTTTATTTTATTTATTTTTGGCCACACTGCATGGCATGCAGAATCTCACTTCCCCAGCCAGGGAACAAACTCTTGCCCCCTACAGTGGAAGCCTGGATTCTTAACCACTGGCTTATAATATAGTGATTCACAATTTTTAAGTTATAGATATCATAAGATATTGGCTATATTCCCCTTGTTGTATAATATATCCGTGTAGTTTATTTTATTTATTTTTGGCCACACTGCATGGCATGCAGAATCTCACTTCCCCAGCCAGGGAACAAACTCTTGCCCCCTACAGTGGAAGCCTGGATTCTTAACCACTGGCTCACTAGGGAAGTCCCTGTAGTTTATTTTCTGCCTAATAGTCTGTACCTCTTACTCTTCTACTCCTACGGTGTGCCTACCCGCTTCCTTCTCCCTCCTGGTAAGCTCTAGTTTGTAGAAGTTAGAGCTGCTGATGTTGTTGTTTTGTTTTTCTGTTTTGTTTTGGGCACATTTCACAGCATGTGGGTTCCTAGTTCCCTGCCCAGGGATCAAACCTGTGTGCCCTCCATTGGAAGCACAGAGAGAACTTAGAGTCTTGACTTGGCTTTACTCTGTGATCAGCCTTTGAGGAAGGTTGCACAGCCAGGCATGCCTGAGCTAGAGCAGTGGTCCCAGGAATAGACCTACCTGGTTCCTGGGGACTTCCTGACTTCTGCTCTCACTTCCTGAGTACTCTCAGAAGCGCATTGATTTTAGACACAAGTCTATATCCCACTGCCTTCAACCTACCCACGTTATAGGGGGCCTGTTGGGTTAAATTGGATGATGTATGCACTGCTGTCTGTACAGTGCTTGACACAGAAGACATGCTTCCAACATTAGTTTTCATCTCCATCCCTTTCTTTCATGAGGAGCTGGCCTAGTAGGAAAAACCTAAAAGTAGGCAGTGGGAGCTGTCCTCCTGCTGCGGAAAAGATAACACAGTCTGAGATATTTGCCCCTGATGGGGCAAGTTTCCTTAAATGTAGAGCTGCTTAAAAGGAATGGAAAGCCATCACCCTCCTCTGGGGTCAGAGAAGGTCGGGCTCACGTTCAAGAAGAGGTGTATTGTGTTCAGAAGACATTATACACTCCATCAATATTTGATAAGGCCCGGGTGTGCGGTGTGCTTGGCTGACCGACTCTGCTGTGTGACTACCAGCTGTCCTGCATCTGATGTGACAGGCCAGAGAGCGATGTCCTCGGGGAATAAGGGGCCCACTGTCCTTCAGGGAAGACAGCAGGGCTGATCGGCTCAAAACTGGCTTCTGTCTTTTTCTTGCTCTCCCATGTGAAAGGATAATAATACTAGTATCTGACAATTGCTGACTGCTTGTCCTATGCCAGGCATATAACAAGTGCTATCTCTTTTAGTCCTCTGAAGGTTCACTTTACAATTGAGAACACTGAGGCCTGGAGAATGAAGATACTCGCTCAAGGTCAAATAGTAGGTCTTGATCTGAGGAGGGCCAGCTAACCAAGGAGAATAAGTACATGAATCAACTTGACCTCAAGAACTGGGGTATTCAGGCAGAAATGTTTTTCACAAGCTAGAGAATCTTAGGGAAAGAGAAAAAGGATGGGAAGCCTTGTTTCCAAACATCTACAGACCTGACTCAAGTCTTAGCACAAGAATCCCGGAACTGACTTTAACATCTCTTCCGATTTTAGCTTCCCTTCTCCCACTGCTGTTCTCTTTGCCTGGCCCAGACATCTCCCTTTAAGAACAAATAGAGGGACTTCCCTGGTGGTCCAGTGGTTAAGAATGTGCCTCCAGTGTAGCGGGTGTGGGTGTGATCCCTGGTCAGGGAAATAAGATCTCACTATGCTGGAGAAGGAAATGGCAATCCACTCCAGTGTTCTTGCCTCCCTCAGGGACGGAGGAGCCTAGTGGGCTGTCGTCTATGGGGTTGCACAGAGTCAGACACGACTGAAGCGACGCAGCAGCAGCATGCCTTGTGGCACCATCAAAAAGTAAAAAAAAAAAAAAAAAAAAGACAAATAGAATGACCTAGGAACTTTCAACTGCTTTTTGTGAGTATGGAATTGTGTCTGCACTGCAGTCCTAAACTGCTCACTCTCCACCTGTGGACTAGGCAGGAGGCACCCATCCCCCCAGGTCTGTTTCACAGTGTCCTCTCTGCCAGCCCCTCATGGCTGCTGCTGTAGGTGGACTGTGGGTTTATTTGAATCCTAGGTTCCCTCCTGGATGCTCTTAGAATGGCACTTTTAGTTCCATCTCTGAAAGTCTTTGGGATGTTTGACCTGGGCTGCTGCTGCTGCTAAGTTGCTTCAGTCGTGTCCGACTCTGTGTGACCCCATAGACTGCAGCCCATCAGGCTCCCCCTTCCCTGGGATTCTCCAGGCAAGAACACTGGAGTGGGGGGCCATTTCCTTCTCCAATGCATGAAATGGAAAAAGGGAAAGTAAAGTCGCTTAGTCATGTCCAACTCTGTGCGACCCCATGGACTGCAGCCTACCAGGCTCCTCCATCCATGGGATTTTCCAGGCAAGAGTACTGGAGTGGGTTGACCTGGGCACAGCTCCATAAATTTGTCTAGTTGTGAAGTGGGTGTGCAGTGAGGGAATAATGGATTAAATAAGACCATGTATGCAAAAGCACTCACCTGGCCCATGATAGGTACTCCATATGTATTACTGGAATTTAATCTGGAGAGGATGCATAGGATTGTGTCCGACTCTGTGTGACCCCATAGACTGCAGCCCATCAGGCTCCCCCTTCCCTGGGATTCTCCAGGCAAGAACACTGGAGTGGGGGGCCATTTCCTTCTCCAATGCATGAAATGGAAAAAGGGAAAGTAAAGTCGCTTAGTCATGTCCAACTCTGTGCGACCCCATGGACTGCAGCCTACCAGGCTCCTCCATCCATGGGATTTTCCAGGCAAGAGTACTGGAGTGGGTTGACCTGGGCACAGCTCCATAAATTTGTCTAGTTGTGAAGTGGGTGTGCAGTGAGGGAATAATGGATTAAATAAGACCATGTATGCAAAAGCACTCACCTGGCCCATGATAGGTACTCCATATGTATTACTGGAATTTAATCTGGAGAGGATGCATAGGATCTGATGTCTGTAAATGCACTGAAAAATTCTTGGTTCAAACCATAATTGAAGAAATTGGGCCCAGAGAGTTGAAGGGGATTGCCCAGAGTCATGGGGAGTGATCTAGGTGAGCAATGAATTCCTGGATTCAGATTTTACATAATAATAATGCCCTTAGATACCCTCTCTTACCCTGGACCCTGGACTTTACAGGACCCCCACTATGACCGTCTTTCAGCTATGCCTCTCTCTATGGGTATAGATGGGTAAGGGGTCTGTAGGACCAAGGAAGTGTGACTGTCTTGAGCCCATTTACCTCTTCTATAACCTTCTCTGGCTACCTAAAGATTCTCTATGGTACCTAGAATGTGCTGCCTAAATGATCCCGAGCATGTTTCCAGCCTTCTTCAGGTCTCTTTCCCAGGTTTTTCCTGCCAAAGGCGGAGGTCACAGCCAGTATGGCCAGTCTGTACAAAGGGTGGCATATGGGAGGCTGATAGTGGGGTGTGTAGAGGGATCTTGTGTATATGGGCTGGGATATGGGCGGGTGATAGGGGATGGGAAGAAAGGTCCATGAGCCCAGGTCTGAGCATTTGGGGGTGAATTCTACACTGGTAGCTGAATTCTGAGGAGGAAGAGTTCTAAACGTGAAATTGGCTTTCTGAGTCAATGTGGACATGTATTCATTAGGACAGGATGGTGTGCGTGCATGCTAAGAGGCTTTAGCATTGTCCGACTCTGTGCGACCCTGTGAACTGCAGCCTTCAAGGCTCCTCTGTCCATGGGCTTCTCCAGGCAAAAAAACTAGAGTGTGTTGCTGTGCCCTCCTCCAGGGGATCTTCCCAGCCCAGGGATTGAACCTGAGTCTATTACGTCTGTCTGCGTTGGCAGGCAGGTTCTTTACCACCAGTGCTATCTGGGAAGCCCTGGTTAGGGTGGTATAACTTTTTATTTATTTGTTAGGTTGATCTGTAATCTTTAAATATTAGACCTACATAAATGGAGATCTACATAAATGAGGCTCTATTTGTATTCTTGTGCTGGGCCCCACAAATTTTAGGGGTGGGCTGTTTCATAGTGATCTATTATGAGAGCCCCAAGGGGAAGCCTGATAAAAAAGAAAATCCATTGCTCTCTGAGATAACTGGGAGAACATAGCTGAGTGCTTCTCCTACCGCTCTGTGGATGTTCAAACATATCAAAAAGCACAGACAATATGAGAAATGTGAATGAGCTGTAAATGAGGGCTAGAAAAATCAACTGCATTATTGTATTAGTATATTATTCTTTTTGAAAAGAGGTGATTCTTTGGCCTTCGGATCAATTTTGTATCAAAATTGAAGGAATCTTCCCTGGTGGTATGGTAGATAAGAATCCACCTGCCATTTCAGGGGACACAGGTTCAATCCCCAGTCCAGGAAGATTCGACATGCCGTGAAGCATTAAACATGTGTCACAACTACTGCGCCGGTGCTCTAGAGCCTGGGAGCCACAAATCCTGAAGCTTGCAGGGTCTAGGGCCTGAGAGCCACTGAAGTCTGTGCACCTAGAACCCATGCTCCATGACAAGAATAGCCAGAGCAATGGGAGCGGCCCCAGGCTTGACGCAACTAGAGAAAGCAATGGAGACACAGCGTAACCAAAAATAAATTAATAAATAAATGTCGCGAAGTGTTTGTGTCTAGGCCTTCATCCATACCAACAAGGTCTTTGATAATAAGTAGCCTTTATTTTCCATTCCTCAAAACTGGAGCTTTGGGGGCTGGTGTGCAGTTTACCCTAGATATGTCCTTTTTTTCTTTTCCTTTTCTCCATGGATAAGTTTCTCGACTCCGAAGTGAGGAAAGATGGACTCCATGGGGAAGGATTAGGCTAGAGCCTTCATTCTACCAGAAGAAAAGCCCTTTGCTGTGGCCCTTCTGCTCACCTAGAAAGCTGGTGGACATGCCTGTGAGGTGAGGGCGCCCTTGGCTGCGAGGCTGCACTGCCAAGGTTCATAGGGAGCTCCACCCTGGGCTTTTATGCTGCCCTCCCTGAAGGAAAGCGTTCTTCCCTTCCCACAGTGGCACAGTCCACTGTCTCTCTTTATTGTCTTGCCCACAGTCCAGTTCCCAGAACTCCCTGGAGGACTGGCACGCCCCAGACAATAAGGTGTCTCATCTGGAGAGAAAGGAGGGGCATGGGAGTCACCAGATTGAGGGCTAGAAAAATCAACTGCATTATTGTATTAGTATATTATTCTTTTTGAAAAGAGGTGATTCTTTGGCCTTCGGATCAATTTTGTATCAAAATTGAAGGAATCTTCCCTGGTGGTATGGTAGATAAGAATCCACCTGCCATTTCAGGGGACACAGGTTCGATCCCCAGTCCAGGAAGATTCGACATGCCGTGAAGCATTAAACATGTGTCACAACTACTGCGCCGGTGCTCTAGAGCCTGGGAGCCACAAATCCTGAAGCTTGCAGGGTCTAGGGCCTGAGAGCCACTGAAGTCTGTGCACCTAGAACCCGTGCTCCATGACAAGAATAGCCAGAGCAATGGGAGCGGCCCCAGGCTTGACGCAACTAGAGAAAGCAATGGAGACACAGCGTAACCAAAAATAAATTAATAAATAAATGTCGTGAAGTGTTTGTGTCTAGGCCTTCATCCATACCAACAAGGTCTTTGATAATAAGTAGCCTTTATTTTCCATTCCTCAAAACTGGAGCTTTGGGGGCTGGTGTGCAGTTTACCCTAGATATGTCCTTTTTTTCTTTTCCTTTTCTCCATGGATAAGTTTCTCGACTCCGAAGTGAGGAAAGATGGACTCCATGGGGAAGGATTAGGCTAGAGCCTTCATTCTACCAGAAGAAAAGCCCTTTGCTGTGGCCCTTCTGCTCACCTAGAAAGCTGGTGGACATGCCTGTGAGGTGAGGGCGCCCTTGGCTGCGAGGCTGCACTGCCAAGGTTCATAGGGAGCTCCACCCTGGGCTTTTATGCTGCCCTCCCTGAAGGAAAGCGTTCTTCCCTTCCCACAGTGGCACAGTCCACTGTCTCTCTTTATTGTCTTGCCCAGAGTCCAGTTCCCAGAACTCCCTGGAGGACTGGCACGCCCCAGACAATAAGGTGTCTCATCTGGAGAGAAAGGAGGGGCATGGGAGTCACCAGAATCCTTGTGGATGCAGTGACCTTGGAGTGGCCTTGACTGTTTCTTCCTGTTGGATTGAGGCTACCTAGCTGTGCTCAAGGTCTACCATGTTGCCAAAATGAGGAGAGGGGGGTGAAGGCACTCTAGCAAGCACTTTGGCGGAAGGCCAAGGGCTCGCCTGAGAGGTCAGAGGGTGGAGTCCTGGAACCCCTCATGTAATATCACGCGCTGCGGTTTTTCCCCCACAGCCCAAGCTGGAAGCACTGATCTTCAGCAAGAGTCTGAGGTCAGCCAAGTTTCTGAAGGTCAAGCTACCCTCCATATCCTGGGGTGCCCTGTTGCCCTGCTCACTCCTCCCGCGTTGGCCCACGTCTACCAGCTCCCAGGGCCCACACTAGGTTTCCTGGGTGGGTCTCATTATACAACCCTCTCCTGCCATAACCCTCCAGGACTAAGGTTTACACACATATACACACAGAATTCACCAGTTGGCATTTTATTTCTCCAGAGTTCTGTTTACTAAAGGGAGGCAGTGGAAGAGTGACTCACATTTCAGGGGAACGTTTGTTCATTTAAACCCTGATCACTTGTTTCCTAACCTCTAGCGGAGGGATGAGCTAGTGCATATGGCAGGCTGTCCATGAGAATTAGAGAAAAACGTCCCTCCCTCTGGGCAAGCTCAGGCCCTGCCAGGTGGAATTATGGTTGGATTCTAGTCCCTACTTGCCCTTTGCCTGGATGCCTTTGGGCTCTGAGCTCTCTCTCAACTGAATATGCTTCGTGGGAGTGAATTAATGGGAAAGGCTCTAGGCTAGGGAGGAGGGGAAAGTTCTGGACGCAGATGAAGTCTCATAGTTGCCCACAGACTGTCTCGTGTAGTGTCTGTCTTGTCCATCTATTCTCATGCCGGAGCCGATGCCATAGCCTGGATGCGCCTTGCTGGGTGCTCAGCCAGGTTAATTACTAAGAGTCCCTGCTAAGTGCCCGACTCTCCCAGGAGTACTGACGCCCAGCATGTGATGGCCTTTCTAGTGAACTACATTTTTAGAATCAATGATTTTATTTGATCAAGGGATGACTTTGGGAAATAGGCATGGCTAAAGATTATACCCATGCTATAGATGAGAAAACTGAGACTCAAAAAAAGGTGACTTTTACAGCCACTCAGCTCATAAATGGCAACGATGGAATCAAGATCCACCAGTTTTACAGGTTCAACAGCTATGCCACGTTGCCTCTCCCCAGACAGACTCACAAAGTCCAGCCTTCATCTTAATTTCCAGAATGTACAAATCTTTAAGGAGTCCTTTGTGCCTCCAAACTGTGGACTCTTTGCCTCACACATTCTTCATTCTTTCCCATCAGCCATTTGACAAGACTCTCCTAACAATGCACCTGTTTTAGCACTTAATGTTTTGGTGAGGACTCGCTCCACAGTCTCGTGAGGCTGTCAGAGTGGGCATTCTGTCCATTAGAGATGAGCAAATGGAGACCCAAAGAGGGTGAATGGATTGCTGACTCGCACGCCCGGTTCAGGACCAGGATCCAGGTCTTCTCATATTTAAGGCTACAAGCTTTCAGCTTTGTCATGCAGCCTCTTTCCCAGAGGGCTTAGGGAGCATAAGCAACTGCCTACAGGAAATATGCTTCACCTTCTTCACAGACACGGCGTTCCAGAACCAAACTCCATGGAAACAGAACACAGAGGGTGTGTACGGGTATCTCCTCTAGACCCACTCCAGTTCTCATTAGTAGCTGACGAGCCACCCTGAATTTTCATGGGGGGTCAATGCTGACCCGTGTCCTCTTCAAAGCAGAAAAATTAAATCACAGAATATCAGAAAATAAACCAGAGTCGTCTTCTAGTTGAATACCTTAATTTTACAGATGAGGAAAAAACTTTTTCTTTCATTTTTCAGATTTATTGAGGTATAATTTACAAAATGGTAAGATATGTAATGTTACAATGTGTTAATTTGAAACCCATGTACATTGTGAAAGGCTTCTTCTGCTCTGCCCTGTCCAGTTAACACACCCTTGTCTTAGCAAGTTTGAATTACATAAATACAGTGTTAACTACCATCACCATGTTTTATAGAGTACAGCCTCAGACTGTATTCATCTTGTAAATAGAAGTTTATACAATTTTACCAACTTCTCCCTATTTCTACCCCCCAGCCCCTGACAACCATTTTTCTACTCCTTGTTTCTATGAGTTTAATCTTTTTTAAAAATGTTTTTTATTTTTAAGATTCTACATGTAAGTGATACCATGCAGTGTTTGTCTTTCTCTGTCTGGCTTATTGCACATAGCATAATTTCCTCTAGTTTTATCCAACATTGTTGCAAGTGATAGGATTTCCTTCTCTTTTAAGGCTGAATAATATTCCATTGTATTTTTATACCACATTTTCTTGATGCATTCATACATCAATGGGCATTATGTTGTTTCATTTCCTTGATTATTGTGAATATTACTGCCATGAACATGAAGATACAGATATCTCTTAGAGATAATAGTTTCATTTCCTTTCTATATATACCTAGAAGTGGGATTGCTGGATCATATGATAGTTCTATTTTTAATTTCTTGAGGAACAGCCATACTATTTTCTGTTGTGGCTGTACCAGTTTACATTTCCACTAACAGTGTTCAGGTGTTTTCTCCACATCCTAGCCAGCATTATTGTCTTTTTGATAACAGCCATCCTAATAGGTGCGACATGATTGTGGGTTGTTTTTTTTTTTCTGATTTGCATTTTCCTGATGCCTAGTGATGTTGAGTGTGTTTTCATGTACCTGTTGGCCATTTATATGTCTTCTTGGGGAAAAAATGTCAAATCAGATCATTTTTATTTGTTATTATTTGTTTTCTTTGCTGAGTTATATGAGTTACTTATATATTTTGGATATTAATCCCTTATCATATATGTGGTTTGTGAATATTTTCTCCCATTCCATAGGTTGCCTTTTTATTTTGTGATGGCTTCTTGTAGATATTCTGTGCTCATGGACTGAAAGGATTAATAGTGGTAAAATGTCCATACTACCCAAAGCAATCTACAGCTTCAATGCAGCTTCTGTAGAAATTCCACTGGGGGGAGGGATGGGAAGGAGGCTCAAGAGGGAGGATATATACGTATACTTATGGCATTCACCTTGATGTACAGCAGAAACCAGCACAACGTTGTACAGCAAATTATCCTCCAAGTAAAAATAAACAAATAATAAAAAAGAAATTCCAATGCATTTTTCATGTAGGTAGAAAAAAATAATTTAAAAATCTATACAAACACAAAACCCCCAAATAGTCAAAGCAGTCTTGAGAAAAGGAGAGCAAAGTCGGAGGCATCATACTTCCTGATTTCAAGCTATATTACAAAACTATAGTAATCAAAACAGTGTGGTGCTAGACTAAAAATAGGTACATAGATCACTATAGACAGCCTAGAAGGAAAACCATGTATATATGGTCATTTAATTTTCAACAAAGGGGCCAAGAATACACAGTGGGAAAAGGATAGTCTCTGAAATAAATGGGGAAACATGGACAACCATATGCAAAAGAATGAAATTGGATCATTATCTTCCACCACATACAAAAATCAACTCAAAATGAATGAAAGACTTGAACACAAGAACTGAAACTGTAAAGCCCTAGGAAGAACATTCAGAGAAATCAAGCTCCTTGGCATTATCCTTGGCAATGATTTTTAAAGTTTGACACCAAAAGCAAAGGCAACAAAAGCAAAAATAGACAAGCAGGACTACATCAAATTAAAAAGCTTCTGCTCAGTACAGATAAGGAAAGAGTTTAAAGCTCCGATACAGGCTAAATGACTTGCTCAAGGCCACCATCCTAGTTTTGGGTATAGGGAATATTTTGCAGTCTCATGTTGAAGTTGTTAGCCTGGTTTCTGCTTATGGAGGTCCATCATCTGGAGACTGGGCCCTGGGAAAGGTGAATGGCTGTTGTCATTTAAACCCTCTGCTCTATTCTAGACAGCCAGGAGAGTGACAGGGACATGAAATAGAAGATTGGCACCTTATTCCTTGCTCTCAATCTGAAATCTGGGCTCCTTTGGCTTCAACTGATTCCCGATAACCTGGAAGTAAAACCTTTCTACCTCTGCATTGACTGTGAGGACCCTCTGGGTCCTGGGCTTGTGCTCCAACCCTTGCAAATTCCTCTTTTCTCTGGGATCAGTTGCTCCCTCCACACATACTTACTGAGCATGTATTTCATGCCAGGCTCTGTGCCAGCCTGGTGACACCCCCAAAGTAAGACAGACATGGCTTCAGTCCTCAGTTCAGCAGAATCCTGCTTAAAATAATTAATTCTATAATTAATCCTGAGAATTTCCTGGAATCAGCAGTCATACGTCGATTGGGCTATTAGTTGGCCCCACCCACCTGTTCTGGATCCTGAGCTGCTAGGTCTGGACAATTTTCCCTACTTGTTTCCTGATGCCCATCTTAGACCCCAAACCTTGACTTATAGGTATCTACAGAGATGACTGGACTTCCCTAGTGGCTCAGATGGTAAAGAATCTGTCTGCAGTGTAGGAGACCTGAGTTCGAGCTCTGGCTCAGGAAGATTCCCTGGAGAAGGAAATGGCAACACACTGCACTATTCTTGCCTGGAGAATTCCAAGACAGAGGAGCTTGGTGAACTACAGTACTGGGGTAGAAAAGAACCAGACACTAAGCACACACACAGAGATGTGTTCTCCTGCCTGGCCTGAGCACCTAAATGGATCACTGTGCCAGATATGGATGGGATGCTGAACATGGCAGAAGGGAGCCTGTTTCCAGGAAAGGATGCTGGCTCCTGGCCTCTGCTCTCTGACCAGGGCTATACTTGTTTTCTCTGTTCACCTGGAAGTGCTGAGCATTAGCCTTGGCTCTCTTACCCAGATTCTGTCTTATGTGTGTCTTGCCTTTGATCTCCTGTCAGTCTCTGCCCTTGACTTTGATGTTTGGATTCATGGTTACCACACACATCTCCTTCCTCAATGAACCAACCCTCGAACTGTAACCACCGACATGACAAATTCTTACCACCATGCCCACCAGCTGGACCCACCTCCTAGTGCCTGACCCACTTCATCCAAGACAGCCAATGGCCTGGAGCTGACCCATCATGTTTAACAGGTCCTCAATAAATATTTGTGAATCACCTCCAGAGTGGTTCAGAAATTCCAGGTGCTTCTAAAAAGGAATCCAGGAGAGCTGGCTGTCATCTAATGGTATGTTCCAAGTTAAGACTTCTCTTTCATCCCTGTGCTTCTCTGTGTCCTAAAGTTTAAAAGAAAGCATAGAGAGTCCCACAAAGGTGTGAGTCAGGATGAGACAAGAGGCTGCTCTCGATACAGGACTTTTATTCTCCAGCATAGTTGGCAGCCTCACGCCCAGCCTTCTAGGTGGCCTGGACAGGGCCCCTGATAGTGGAGGTGAGGGAAAAAATTGTGGCCTGTTTCTGGCAGATCTAATGAGCCTTTTCTTTCCTCCATGCTTCTGCATAACAGTTCTGCCCACACGGAAAACAGAATCAAAGCTGGCCTGTGAGGTGCTTTATTTTTCTTGAATGCCTCTGTAGATGTTGGCATGGGCTGTTTCTGCTGATTAGAAACCTTTGTTGGCATTCACAAACTTTCTTCACATTCATGTGAGGTAGATGCAGAGAAAGCTTTGCTTGGGCACTAAAGCTTAAATCCCTGTAAAGCTAGCGACCAGGTCCCTTTCAAGGGGCAGTCTAATGGC
Organism: Madoqua kirkii; assembly: GCA_006408675.1. NCBI lineage: Eukaryota > Metazoa > Chordata > Mammalia > Artiodactyla > Bovidae > Madoqua > Madoqua kirkii. Next base: position 24,110 of record SJYC01136078.1, read on the forward strand.
AAAGATCTCTGCCATCAGGCTCAACTCAGGGTCCATGTCACTAACTTGGAGCACAATCTGGTTTCCACTGACAGTGAGCTTAGAACTTTTCCGTTTGTCTCATCCTCAGGATGAGAGATTTTGCTTTCTCTCTGAAATACTGGTTGAGCCTTGATATCCCGACAGGCCTTCCCTAAGATGTCTCCATTGGTCTCCATCACCCAGTATTCACACTCTAGGTTACTCTCCTCTCTTTGACAGAGGGCTGGGCTTACTGACCTGTTCTAAGAACAGAATAGAGCAAAAAGGATGGGACATCACTTCTGAGATTAGGTTATGAAAAGACTATGGTTTCTGTATTAGAAATGTAGCCACACTTCCCTCCCATCTTCCTCTCCCCTCTACTCCCCTCCTTTCCTCATCCCTTCTGTCCATCATCCTTCTCTCTTGCATCACTCACACTGGAGGAAGCAAATAGCCATGTTGTGGGCAACTCTATGGAAACGGCCATGTAGTGCGGTGAGGAACTGAGACCCTCAGGCCAACAACTGGAAGAGCAGAAGCTTGCCAACTTCCCCACGAGACAGCTCTCAGGTGGCTCCTTCAGCTCTGGCCGGCAGCTTCACTGCAGGTTTACGGGAGACCCTGAGCCAGAACCACTCAGCTGAGCCTGTTCTGGCTTCCTGACTCACACAACTGTGAGATGATAAATATCTGTTGTCTTAAGCTGATGAATTTTGGAGTAGTTGTTTATGCAGCTATAGATAAATAATATATACCCCTGTGTTCTGCATGCATGGCTTTTATTTCTGCACTAGTGATTCATTTATAACCTTTGTGCCATCTACCTTCTGTCCCCACTGAGGCTTCTGCTGGCCCATTAGGCACCTGTGCCACTTAAGAAAAGGAACCCTGAAATTCCCTGGCTGTCCAGTGGTTAGGACTTGGTGTTTTCACTGCCATGGGCCCCAGTTTGATTCCTGGCTGGGGAACAAAGATCCCGCAAGCCTTGCTTGTGGCAGGGTCAACAAAAGAGTGGGGAGTGGGACCCATTCCTTGAGATACTTTTCTCCCTTTGGGTGGAGAATTGTCATGAGTATCTACTATGTGAGGACTAGGAAGGGAGGATGCCTTGCAAATGCCTTGGTGCAGTGCACAATCCATCCCATGGCAGGTACCTTACTTCTGCTGAAAATTTCCTTTCCAGTGTCATGAAAACTGATGACCTTTCCTAAGTTCTCCTTTTCTTTGCTCTCTCAAATTCATGTGACATTGTAAACCACTCCCTCCTCTTTGCAACTTGTTATATTGAATTGGTAGCCAAGGACAGGGAAGCCTGGAGTGCTGCAATCCATGGGGTCGCCAAGAGTCCCACACGAGTGAGCTGAGTGACTGAACAACAATGTTGAACTGAAGGAGACAGGGTGGAGCTGGAATAAGGATACAAATGGTATGCTGCTGCTGCTGCTGCTGCTAAGTCACTTCAGTCATGTAGATTCTGTGTGACCCCATAGACAGCAGCCCACCAGGCTCCCCCGTCCCTGGGATTCTCTAGGCAAGAACACTGGAGCAGGTTGCCATTTCCTTCTCCAATGCATGAGAGTGAACAGTGAAAGTGAAGTCGCTCAGTCATATGCGACTCTTAGTGACCCCATGGACTGCAGCCTACCAGGCTCCTCCACCCATGGGATTTGCCAGGCAAGAGTACTAGAGTGGGTTGCCATTGCCTTCTCCAACAAATGGTATATTACTGCAAAATTGATTGGCTATTCCAATAGCCCCAAATTCCAGCACAGCTGTTCACGAAGGCAGACCTTCACGGTAATCTACCCCAGACGTTGCCTGGGGACTTCCTGCTCTCATTCTCAAGGTGACCTCTGGTTCCAGCTTCCTGTCTGCAATGAGTTCTTGTTCTCTGTTCTGGGGGTAGGCCTTTCCCTTTATTGCTACCCTGGTGTTTGTACCAACAGGGAATTCATCCTTTGTTCCTTACTTTTTACTGAAACCTTCCTACTTGAACAAAGTTTGAGGAGACAGGAGTGTGTTTTCATTACTGAGTTGCACACAATGGATTATGAGGAGCCTCTGTTTTTAGAAGTCCTTTGGTAACTCTGTGTTCCTGCAGGTCCGCACTCTGTACCCCCATCCCTTCACCAATGCAGACCTGTTTAACTTTCTCCCTCAGAAGTTTGTCTCCTGCTAGCCTCTGCCTCTCAGAGAAGGCAATGATAACCCACTCCAGTGTTCTTGCCTGCAGAATCCCAGGGACGGGGGAGCCTGGTGGGCTGCTGTCTATGGGGTCGCACAGAGTCGGACACGACTGAAGCAACTTAGCAGCAGCAGCAGCAGCAGCCTGTGCCTCTAGTCACACCTGCCATCTGAAAGCAAAGGTACTATTCTGTGGGAAGACAGTTTCTGCCCTAAGAGGAATTCTGTTACCAGACCTTAAACAAGGGTTTTTTTGGTTTTTCCCCCATTGGTCTCAGTTAATTCTTACATCGATCACAGATGGATCAAGTGTTAAAGGTCACCTCTCCTGATTGACTCAAATTGGAGGGACTTTTCTAGAATTCTCATTCTCTGAGACCATTTTTCTCCCTCTTCCTGGCGTTTCCCCCAGATGCTGCTGGCACATGTTACCCTGCATTTCTGGGTTTCTCAGCATGTTGTGTGTGCATGTTCAGTCGCTTCAGTTGTGACCGACTTTTTGCGACCACACGGATTGTAGTAGACCTCCAGGCACTCCTGTCCATGGCATTCTCCAGGCAACAATACTGGAGTGGGTTGGCATGCCCTCCTCCAGGGTATCTTCCTGACCCAGGGATCGAACCCACATCTCCTGCGTCTCCTGCATTGCAGGTGGACTCTTTACTCACTGAGCCACCTAGGAAGCCTGGGTTTCTCTAACATGGCTCAGAAACTGACTTCTGATTGGGTGGATTCTCCATTGTTCTTCATACAGGCAGCCCTTTTACTTTAGAAATAATTACAATGGAATGGGTGCCTGGGTTGCCCTTCATGCAAGCCCAGTCTTGCTGTACATGACATTTTCTTTGATCAGCTTTGAAATATCCAGTTTAGATTGGCACCACCAGCAGTTTCAGTCTTGCTTACTCAGACTCTTTTGTTACCAAACAGTTTGGTTAGACTTTTCTGAACAACCTCTCTCTCTCTTCCCCTGGCATTGCCACTTTGCAAAATTTCCAAATCATGTCACAAATTCTCTACCTCTTTGCCTTTTGTGATGCAAAGCCTTTCCTCCCTCTCCTTCCATCTCTCAGACCAACTATCTCTCTTTAGATCAGCTTCCTTTTTCTGTTCCTCAAAGGTGAACACTTTTATCTCACTTTTCTAGGAAACTTCATCTACTCTTGGGGTTGGACTACTACTTTTAAAAGTCAATAGATATTTCCTTTATTTATTTATAGATATCTTTATATTTACAATCCAGACCATTTTTAGGTGAGTAGTTCAGTGATATTACATACTGCTCAGTTGCTCAATCGTGTCTGACTCTTCACAACCCCATGGACTGTAGCCCACCAGACTCCTCTGTCCATGGAATTTTTCAGGCAAGAATACTGAAGTGGTTTGCCATTTCCTTCTCCAGGGGATCTTCCTGACCCAGGGATTGAACCCAAGTCTCCTGCATTTGTAGGCAGATTCTTTACTACTGAGCCACCAGGAGAGCTCAGTTCAGCGGTGTTAACTATATTCATATTGTACAACCATCACCACCATCTGTCTTCAGAAGTCTTTTCATCTTGTAAAACTGAAACTCTGTCCCCTTTAAACACTGACTCCCGGTTCTCACCTTCCCAGTCCCTGGCAACCGCCATGCTACTTTGGGTCTCTGAATTTGATTACTCTTGGTACTTCATAGAAGTGGAATCATACAGTATTTGTCCTTTTGTGACAGGTTTATCTTACTTAGCACAATGTTTTCAAAGTTCATCTGCGGTGCAGTATGTCAGCTCTTTTATACAAGGAATTCTTAAACCTCAATCCTTACCTCTCTTTGAAGATTTGCATCTACAACCCCAGCTCCCTTTTGGACTCTTTAACATGGAATCATTAGTCACCTCAAAGACCACAAGTCTAAAACCATGCTCACCTACTGTCCCTTCAAATCAGAATTCCTCATTTCTACCAACAGAAAAAAAAATTTCCATAGTCTCTTTATATCTTGGGTCATTTCTTTATCTTCTCCCTTTATCTCTTCCTTTATCTTTCCACCTCAAGTTACTCCACAGCTTAGAAACTGTCAGTAGCTTATTATTTCTTATAGAATGAAGTCAAAAGTTCTCAGGCCACTAATTCAATCCGGCTTTGAATTAGTTGGAATTAAGCTCAGCTGCATGTATCAGAAAGCCCAAAATGATAGTGGCTTTAAAATGAGATCATTTATTTACTCTGTCTCATGTGAATGAATTCTGGAGATAGGCAGCCCAGGACTGGTACACAAAACTGTTAGGGAACCAGACCCGTTCTAGTTCACTGCTCTATCATCTCAAAGACATCTCTATCCTCATGGTTTTAAGTTGCAGCTGGAGTTCCAACCATCACATCTGCTTTCTAGGCAACAGGATGAAGGAAGGGGTATGGGAAAAGGGCACATACTAATTGTCTGTTTCCTAGAAGTATCCTCATACCATTTGCAATTATATCTCATTGGCTGGAACTTAGTTACATTATCAAATCTAGGTGCTGGGAGAATGGAAATTATAATCTTTATTTCGGTGACTGCATAGCATACTAAGAACTGGGCATTTGTTACCAAGTGAGAAGGAAGCCTAAATATTAGATAGGAATATTAGGCCTCACCTCTGTTTCAGAGTGCCCTCTGCATACCCTGGTATCAGCATATCTCACTGGAATGGGATTATTTGATACTTGCTATCCCTCCCACTAGGCTGAGAGCTCTTTAAGGCTGAGGATCTTGTCTGCTTCATTTTGGGGCTCTGGCATTTGGTGCAGTGCTTGCTAAGGAGGAGGGGCTCAACAAGTGTTTGACGAATAAACAGATACCACTGGCAAAAATATATAGGAAGGAGGGGCCAGGAAAGTGTCCCAAAACAGGGAAGAAACTGCTTTGGGATAAATATCCTCTTAAGAAAACATAACAATAATACTAATGAAAATAAATAATGTCCTACAGCAGCATTATGCATTTGCCATGACCTTATGAGTTAGACAAGACATTTTTTTCCCCTTGACAGAAGAAATAAGCTGTTCGGTGATGTAGAGACACTGCTTGAGGTCACACATCAGTTAGTGCTCCAGTTAGGACTCAGCAGGCCTGAGCCTGCATTCCTTCACTCCTAGCCCCTAGAAGGGGGAGGCCAGAGAGACTGCTGAATCATCTACCTCTCTGCACCAGCTCCACATTCCTTTGCTTTGTAAATAAATGAAATCCTGGAGACTAGCTTCAGAAGGCAGCAGTACCTCCAGGGGAGCCCAGAGAGGAACCTCAGAGCCTGCCTTTAGAAGGCAGGGCCACCTCACCAGGCCTGTCTCGCCTCTGTCCATTGCCAGCCTTGTAAATTCGTAGGAGGCCTTGGACCTGTAATCTGCAGCTGCCTGGACTTCAGTAAAAGTTTATCTCAGGGCCCATCCCACACACTGTTATTAAAGTGCCATAAAGGTCTCATTTAATTGTTGACTGCCCCCAAACAGGAACCCAAGGACAACATTAGAGCCAGGCCTCGCTCAGGGAGGAGGAAGTCTTATACTCAACAGGAAAGTAGGGCTGTTGATGTGTTTTTCTGTCTAGTTCCATCATGGGCTGAGGACAAGTTTTGCAAGATAATGAAGCCCCTAGCTGGGGCTTCCCTGGTGCCACAATGGAAAAGAATCCACCTGCCGATGGAGGAGACGTGGGTTCAATCCTTGGGTCAGGAAGATCCCCTGGAGGAGGGAATGTCAACCCGATCCAGTATTCTTGCTTGGAGAATCCCATGGACAGAGGAGCTTGGTGGGCTACTGTCTACGGGTTTGCAAGAGTCAGAAACTACGGAAGTGACTGAGCACATACTCGCATGCACGAAGCCTTTGCTGTGCCTTAGACTGGTTCAGAGGACACTCAGGCTTCCTCTAATCCAGTGGTTGGCTCTCCAAAGGTGGTCCTGGGACCAGCAGCACCAGGATCACCTGGGAGTTGTTAGAAAGGCAAATTCTCGGACTCCTTCGGCTAACTGAATTAGCAGCAATCTGAATTTTAGATGATTCCGAGAAACACTGTTCTCGTAGGCGCACAGGTGAGAGATGTAAAGGGTTGGGTGCAAGAGCTGACAGGTTCTCTGGGCTACAGTGAGAGTGGCGGGCGGGCTAGTGAGGTGTGTCCTGGCCTGTTTGGGGTGTTGGCTTTGAAGAGCCACTAAGGTATCTGCCCAGTACATGCTGCTTCCTGGGAAGAGGAGGTCCATCCTGCAGGAACCTTGGCAGCCAGGGATAACAGGTAAGGGAACCGGCGCGACTCCACTGCGAAGGAGGGTGGGCAGCTGCTGGGACAGGCAGGCCTGGTTAGGGACGCCAGGCCCTAATGTGCGGGCCAGGCCAGAGCAGATGCTGGCCTCGGCCACTTTCACTTGTGCTCTTGGGTACTGGCCAAAGATTCTAGGCTGCCTGGTTGTTAATGAGTTATTGATTTCTGTCCTATTACTTGGCAGTAACCTTCGTAGCTGCCTTGCATGAGCAAACACTGTCAGCGAGCAATTTGCATTCTCCACATTTCACAGTGTGCCTGGCACTTCCCACACTTCTCGTCACCCATCCTCCTCCAGCTCCTTGCCCTGGTAAGTGGGGGGCATCGCTTCCCTTGGAAGGGGTGCAGTTGGCTGTTACACCATGAGCACTGTCTCTGGGCCTTCAGGTTTCTGTTTCACATCTCTACCTGCTGGGGCTTTGTCATTTCAGGAACGGGAAGATGAATGGGATATCAATATTACATGCGGTCAGGGACTGGCATGCCCGAGTTAGATGTGTCATGTTAAAATCAATAAATCATCTTATGAAAAGTTGTTGGTAAAAATCAATTGTCCCAGAGCTGTAATTAAATCCCACAATTCCATGTTTGCTGGCAGGCAGTGAGAGTTCCAGCCTCCATGTTTTGCCCATTGATGCTAAGTAATGCACCAGTCCTCGCAGGCACATCACCATTACTGTCTGCACCTGTGAAGGTCGTGGCTCAGGTAGGCAGGGCTGGAAGGAATTGGGGATCTTAGCGGTGGGGGTGGAGAGGAAGTTGGCATTCATTTGCGGAGTTGGATTCTGAGAGACATGGCCTAAAACTTACTGTGTCCACAATAGTAACTGGTTTTGGCAAACAATGAGGGCTTGCTAGAGCCCAAGTGTGGGACACAGAAAGTGGAGGTCTCTTGGGAGTAGAAGGAAGCAAGAGTAGAAGGGAGTAGAAGGGTAGCCACCTGAAAATCCACCAGGTTTGGAGCTGGGTGAGGTGGGGGCAAGGTCTCATAGCAGGGACCAGCAGAGGAGGCGAGTGCTCCAGGCCTAGAAGCAGAGCTACCCAAGAGCTCAGTGGTGACTGCATGGTTAGAGAAGAAAAGGTAAATGGACAGGTGGGTGTCTGTTGCAACAGATGTGTGCCTGGAAAGGTGATGTCAATGTCCAGGCTAGGGGCTGAGAGGGCTGGATGCCTGCCAGGATTGGCTTCAGACCAGGAAAGGTATGGGGGCAGGGGCAGGCGGGGCTGTTGATGCCTGAGCCCAGATTCCATTGCTGGGCAGCAACGTGGGATGTTATCAGTTAGATAGTTTCCAAGGAGGTCATGGATTTTCCAAGCTTTAATTACAAGTCTGCCTTCACTCATGCGGCCCCCACCTCCCCACACTGTCCTCCCTAGGGGAGGCTTCTTGCAGGAACCAAGAGGGTTGCAGAGAAAAGCACATTGGAATCAGGCCAAACAGCTCTGAACCCTGGTTTTAATCTGGGAATTTCAAGGAAATTTCTCTTCATCCTGCTGAGGTTCAGTTTTTTAAATCTCTAAAACAGGTACCCTCATGCCTACCTCACAAATAGTGCAGTCATGAGGGTGAAGGAAGTCATGAGGGTGAAGAGGTCATGAGGGTGAAGTATCCACTTCATCAGGAAGGCTTCTTGCTCCCCCATCCCAGCCTGCATCCCATACAGGGGACCTGAGCCCTCTGTGTTTTGCAAGTCTGAGTGAGTGCCTTGCATAAATACAGTTTAACCCGTCTGCGTCAGCTTTGCTGTAACAGGAGGCTGGGGAGAGTCTATTTCCTTCCCTTGGAAAGCCAGAGGCAACTTTCTTTCTTTTCTAAGAGAGAATCTATGCTGGATATTCTATCCTAGAGATCAAGTTCTGTCCTCTGGGCTTGGAGTCACACAATATCCATCACAATTACAGGGAAGGCTGGGGTCTGGGCCTCACCCACAATGTCGATTGTGGACAAAGTCTAGCTCTGGTTGCACGCTGGTGAGAGAGCCAGGGTGGACTGTGGCCTCGGGCCCTTGCACAGGGCCATCTGCTCTGTGCCACCACTTTGGAACAACCCGATACTTCATTCTCTGTAGGAATGAATTTCTCTTCAAACAGCCCTGCTTGTTCTGTGTTCCACCTGTGCCCCCTGTTTCCCCCTGAGTTTGAGCTGTATTTGCTGCTATTAGTCAAAACAGAGTGGTTCCTTGGCCCTTTAAAATGTCACTGAGAGGCGAGGCCTCCTGGTATATCTGAGCCTTACAGCTGCATCTAATCTTCCTGGAGTGGGTGGCTGAGGCACCCCAGCGTCCTGGCGCCTGTGGGCGGGTGATTGGCTTGCCCCAACCATGCATTTGAGCTGAAGAGCCTTCAAAAGGAAGAGTCACATTACAAAATATAAATGTTCCCAAGTGCTGTGCGTCAGGGGTTTGTGATGTGTGTGTGTCATCCTGGCTTAAAACAAACTCTGGAGAGCCACTGGGTCCCCAGCTGTTTTTGCTACACAGGTTGGTAAAGTGCAACATGGAGATTTTTGGAAGATGTAGGAGGGAAAATCACATGAAAGGAAACCTTTAGGGGGACAATTCTGGAGGAGGAGAAAGAAGAGAGAAGGAGGGGACAAAGCAAAGGGGAGGAGAGAGAGGCTGGGGGCGGAGAGGCGATCAGCTGGAATTGAGCAATTCGGTTCTATGTGTGTGCAGTATGTCCCTACTGTATGGCAGGTACTGAGGCCAGCACCTGCATTCGTAAACACGCCCTGTGCTCTGCTGTCCACAGCAAGGTGAATTGTCCACATGGAATGTGTTACGGTGAGTGTCCAGAGCTCTGGACATCTCCCAGAATGCAGCCAGGGAAGCCTCTGCCCTGGAGGACTGGCTTTGACTATGACCTTGGTTTCCATTCCTTTGGAAGACGTCACTACGAGCTCTTCAGTACTATGCTGATGTTTCCACCCTGTCTCCAGAGTCTGGTAAACGCCTGGTACCAGGTAGATGCATACGGAGTATCTCTTGCATGAACAGGAATGAATATTTAATTGAATACTGTGAAAAAGGACACCAGAGACTGAGGAAGGACTTAAGTCCAGACATAGCTCACTAAATGAGCAATTCTGAAATTTTTTTTTTGAGTCTTATTGCTGTCTTTGAAGGTGCAACAAGGAATCTGGAGCCAAGGAATACAGGTGGCCTCTATAAGCTGCAAAATGCAAAGAAGTAGATTCTCCACACATCACCATCCCCCCGCAAGCTTCCAGCTGACATCCCCTAAAAAAATCACTCTTTCAAGAATCTAGTTTAAATGTTGATTCCGTAGGTCCAGGTGGGGCCTGAGACTGTGCATTTCTAACACTCTTAAATGATGCGGATCCTCTTGGTCCTTGGGCCACTCTTGGAGCAGAGATATTCATCCTTCCTAAAAGCTGGCCAGTCACCTACTGATTGGATCTAACATCCCCACCTGGGCCTCACTGAGAGGTGGTTAAAAAGGCTGAAGTCTTCACCGGAAAGCAGAAGACAATAGGTTGGAATTCGAAAAGAACCTAGCTCCCATCCTTGTCTGCCACTTGCTGAGCCCTGTGGTCTAGCGCCAGGACCAGGCAGAAACAGAAGGTAAGCATTTCCCCTCTTCACACTGCTGGCTCCCAGGAACATCCCTACGGTGGAGAGGTTTGTGTCCTCAGCCTCACCGAGCCCTCCTTGTGACCAAAGCCTTCCTGGATTCCAGGGATGTAGTCACTAGGATCCCATGGTCATGTTAGGGGTCTTGGCTGAGTTTTAGGATCTTTGAGGCTCTCTTTCTAGACTGGACATTGTGAAAGTGAAGTTGCTCAGTCGTGTCTGACTCTTTGTGACCCCAAGGACTGTAGCCTAGCAGGCTCCTCTTGACATGGAATTTTCCAGGCAAGAGTAGTGGAGTGGGTTGCCAGGGGAATCTTCTGGACTTGGGGATTGAACCTGGGTCCCCCGCATTACAGGCAGACGGTTTACCATCTGAGCCACTACTTCTGGGGATTTTGCACACACCCAGTTCTCCTCGAATCCAATCCACTGTACACAGCAACCATCACTTCTGTCCCACCAACATTTCCCTTCTACCACTGCCACTTCTGGTTCTGCCTCCCCAGCACCAGCTCCATCATCTCCACCTCCTCTGCCTCTAGTTTGTACTCATGTAGAGCTCTGGTAATTTCATGGTGTTGTCATTCGACCTATGTGGTAGGCACTATTACCTGTATTTTTAAAAAAGTATAAGGGTGAAAGAAACTACACTCTATGTCTGAGGTCTCAGAGCTGGTAAGTGTCAGGTGCTTAGTTGTTCAGTCACGTCTGACTCTTTGCAACCCAATGGACTGTAGCCCACCTGGCTGTTCTGTCCATGGAATTTTCCAGGCCAAGATTACTGGAGTGGGTTGTCATTTCCTTCTCCAAGTGGCAGGGTTGGAATGCAAATCCATGTCCCCTGATTCCAGAACAAGTGTCATCACCCCCTGTTTCATTGTCTCCTCCAAGGAGCCATGGTTCCCTCTTCTACTTGAGTCTCATCAGTGAGCCTGTGGTTTTATCCTAGCAGGGAGGGCCTGCTCCATGGAGAGGGGCACATTTATTCTCCTCTGGGGCATTCTCTTATCCAGCCAGAGCAGGAACTCACATCTCCCCGAGTCCAGTGACCAACCCCATTTGTTTACGGCCATGCTTCTGTGTTGAAGCAGCAGGCTAAATGCTCACTTCACTGAAGCTTTGAATTCAACGAGGTGGACATGGGGAAATGGTCAGCAAGGTCACTATCGCTTCACAGCTGCTTATAAAGCCAGCCTTTGGAGGGGGGGGAAGGCTCAGCCCCTTTCGCCTTGCTCCCATCCTGAGCCTATGATGTGGGCAGGAAGACGCTAAGTTGTGAAACACTGGTAATAACACCTTTCATTGTTACAGCAATGGTCACTTGCAATTAGCCCATGAGACTTTTATTCATCTTATTCCTCCTGATGCCTTCTTTTAAAGTAGGCAGGACAGGTGTTATTATTTTCATCTTATAGATGGGGAAACTGAGGCTCAAAGAGGTTAATAGCTCAAGGTCTCTGCTCTAGGTCTACAATGCAAATTGTCTGTCCCCAGTTCCAGTGCTTTTTGGGTCACTTGCCATGGATACACAGTGTCGCCAGCCAAGAGTATCTTCGGGGGGGGAGGGCACTCCACCCACATCCTGGCAGATTTACTACCAGTAACTGTCATTCCTTATTTTATTACCCCAAATACAACTCTTTAGAAAAACGCCTGAGAATTACCCACAGTGCTCTGGGAGCTGAGTTGGCATCTGAATAACAGGACCTGAAACACCCAGGGGAGGGGTAGGAATGCTTCTGGAGGGAAGGGCACAGGTACAGAACTGAGCAGGTCCAAGGTCATGCTCAGAGATAGCTGATGTGGAGAGCAGCAGGCAGGGTGCGCCACCCAGCAAGCCAGGCTCTGATCTGAAAGAGCTGGGGCAGAAGGCAGGTCAAGCCCAGAGTCTGGGTTTTCAGAACCCAGGCCCAGAATTCTGAAGAATTGTCAATGATTCATGTCTGGCAACAAACAGTCTGGAAAAAAGAAAGTGTCTATGCAAGAGACCAAGAATACCAAGATGAACACTATCTAGGGTTGCATTAGGTAGAGGCTGTTTTTAGACTTCCTGTCCAAGACAGAACTAGGTGTAAGTGTTTAGGTTGGTCTGAATCCATGGTGGAAGGCAAGCTGGCCAGTGGACTGCAGTGAGAGAAGCAGGAAATGGAGTGCAAGAATGTCTGACAGTTTTTTGTAGAGCTGTTTCCCAAGCTGACGGTCTGCAGAACACCGTTCCCTAGGATGCTTCTGAGTGTGTCAAGACAGCAGTATCTGTGCTCAGTAAAGATGGGAAATACTGGATCAAAGGAAGCTACAGAGGTTTCTGTGTTGCAGGAGTCCTCAGAACCTTTAATGTGCACATACGCAATGTGAATTTCTAGGGGAGAGCTATAGAGAGCAGAGTTTTCCAAACTTTTTTTTTTATAGCCTTTTTTGTTTTTCCCTTGGCACACATGTTAACATCTCCTGGAACACTGGGAAACTCAGTCCAACCCATGCTCAGCTGGGCGAGTGGCACACCCCTGAAGTGCTTTCTGCATCCATATTGGGGCCCCGGCCTTCTGCCTCCTCCTGAGTGTGCTGTAGGAAGGGTGATTAGGGTTTGAAACCTGAACAAAACAGAATTGTGATTTTAAGATTAGCCTACCCTTTCATCTTGAATTCAGCATGTTTCCTTCCAGTCCTTTTTTTTTTCCCCCAGTGCCTTTTTAAAGCTTGGTTATCACAGTCTAACACGTTTAAAGCTAGTGTTTGGAGTCTTGTGCACTGGCGCTGGCAGCCTGTCTCAATCAATGTGCCAAACTACACTGAAATTCAGAAGAAAAGATCTGCAAAGCCTAGGGACCCTAGCCTTTCTATACTTACCAGGACAGAAGCTGCCCACCTTCTTCACCCAAGTGAGCAGGACCCAGAGGGACAGAGTGGAGCAGGGTGCAATCAGTCCTTGCGTCTTTGAATCAGGCAGAGTCCTATGTGTAACCACAGCCATTTGGGCTGAAACCAGCAATGCTTCCTGATTTTTCTTCATGGGATCTGTTCTCTTGCTGCTCCTCCTGCTCTGGCCTCAGCCCCTCTGTATTGGAAAGTCCCAATGGGCTTCCCTGGTAACTCAGCAGGTAAAGAACCTGCCTGCAGTACAGGAGACCCTGGGTCGGGAAGATCCCCTGGAGAAGGGAATGGCTACCTACTCCAGTATTCTGGCCTGGAGAATTCCATCGATTGTGTAGTCCATGGGGTCGCAAAGAATCAGGCATGACTGAGTAACTTTTTCACTTTACTTCAATAGTCACTGACCTTCTGTGGTGGTTCTCAGACTTGGATGTTCGTCAGAATTATCTGGAATGCATTTGAAAACACAGGTTTCTGGGTTCCCCCCACCGCCGACTCTGAGAATTTTTGATAAGATAGAACCTGAGAGTTTGCATTTCTTATATGTTCCCATGTGATACTGATGCTATTTTTCAGAGGACCACCTTTTGAGAACTATTATCTGCAGTTTCCAGACCTGTGTATCAGAGTCAACTGGGTATCTTGTTTACAAGGAGATTCTTGGAGCTCACCAGCCCTACTGAGTTGAGATTGCCAAGGGTCAATATCTCCTTTGCCTCTCTCTGGTCTGGCCTCCGGTGGCCAGTTTCCCTCTTTCTGGTGCCAAATAGGAATACTGGCCCCTCTGTAGTTTTCTTTTTCAGTTGCCCATTGGCATAGAAATCCACCATCTCCAATGTGGCTAGAAGAGCTGATGAAGATTTGTATTTGCCATTTGATTGGTTTAAAGAAGGTGCCTATCTGGATATAATTTTTTTTCTCTCTCTCTAGTGGAAGTAAAACTATCATTTGTCTAGCACTTACAATTTGTCAGATATTGATCTTCAATAATAATACGATGTTATAAAGAATCATAAGGTCCATTTTAAGCCCTTCTGAGTCTGTGCCTCAGAAGGTTTACGAAATTGGCTAATGACTCCAAGTCCCATTATTTTCCTATTATCCAGTGCTGGAGAGAAAGATCTAGAAGGGTATCTTTACACCTGATTTTGAGGATAATCTCCTCCCCTTTCTCCCTGGGGGCAGTTGTGAAGACAAACCCAATACCTCTGTCTGATCACTGTGGTGAGCTCATGGCACCAGGCTGCACTTCATTTCAGTAATTTTTATATAAAAACATCTTGATAGAGCTCTGAAATTAGAACCTCAGGCAAACCAGTCTTCAGAATTGATACTGAGTAAATGCAATATGAATGTGATCAGAGGTGCTAAACGTCTGAACACATAGTTTTCATTTCCACTTGCCACATAAAATTGCATTGTATGAATATTATTCTCATTTTAAAAATGAGACCCAATGAGACCAATGATTTATTCAAGGTTATAGGGGTAGCAAGTGGCAGAACTAGAATCTAAAGTTTGTCTGACTTTAAAACTGTGCTCTTGAAATTAAAGTGATGAATAACAACTACCGTTGGTGAGGATATAGAAAAAATGGAACCCTTATATGCTACTGATGGGCATGAAAAATAGTGCTACCACTTTGAAAAGAAGTTTGACAGTTTCTTCTAAAGTTAAACCAACCCTTATCATGTGACCAGCAGTCATCTAGCACTGATAGATATTTACACAATAGAAATGAAACATACACAAAGACTTGTACTTGATAGTTTTGTTCACAGTAATCCCAAACCAGAAACTACCAAAATATCCAATGACAGGTGAATGGGATAAATAAATTGTGGTATATCCACACAGAAAAATACTACTTAGAAATAAAAAATAATAACAGCATGGATGAACTAAGGAAAAACATAAGCCAGAGATCAAAGAATGTATTCTCTATAATTACATTTATATGACATTACTGGAAAAGGTAAAATAAATCTATAGTGGTACAAGTGCTTGGGGGCTTCCCAGGTGGCATGAGTCGTAAAGAACCCAATTAGCAATACAGGAACCATAAAGAGATGCGGGTTCAATGCCTGGATAGGAAGATCCCCGGGAGGAGGGTATGCCTATCCATTGCAGTCTTTTTGCCTGGAGAATCCCTTGGACAGAGGAGCTTGGCAGGCTTCAGTCCATAGGGTCACAAAGAGTCAGACATAACTGAATCAACTTAGAACGCACAAGTGCCTGAGTTAGGGTTTAAAACTCTGTTTTTAATCTTCATTTTACAACTGAGAAAATGA
Organism: Madoqua kirkii; assembly: GCA_006408675.1. Classification (NCBI taxonomy): domain Eukaryota; kingdom Metazoa; phylum Chordata; class Mammalia; order Artiodactyla; family Bovidae; genus Madoqua; species Madoqua kirkii. Next base: position 39,328 of record SJYC01136078.1, read on the forward strand.
GGTTCAGCAAAGTAAAATAGCTTGTCCAGGATTCACTGCCAGCAGGCTACCCTTCTTGATCTTAGGCTGTCCTACTTGACCTCACTCTTTTTGCTGGCTCCCCTCTCTGTTTGGAAGAGTGTCAGCTTACTTTGCTCAGAATTGAGCCTGGGTTTATTGCTTCCCTCTGCAAGTAACTCAATACCCTATAAGGCTGGCAACACTTGCACTTTTCTGCCCCTGTTCTTAAATCTCACTTATTTTCTTTTCTTTTCCTGCCTCTACTGTTCTCTCTTCAGTGTCTTAATGGTCCTGCTTGCTCCCTTCAAATGCTGTCTCTGTTTTCACTGTGTCTACACTCGTATCTCACTGTTGGGGTGGGAGTTTTCTGCAAGGTGTGATTCTCAAACATTTTCTTTGGCGAGAAATTATCTACCCCTCCTAAGGTTGACAGATTTAAGATGGCAGGATGCCCAGTTAAATTTGAATTTCAGATAATGAATTTTTTTCAGTGTTAGTATGTCCCAAATATTGCTTAGGACACCCTTATACTAAAACACTATTTATTTCTTATCTGAAATTCAAATTTAACCGAGTGTCTTTTATGTTACTTGGCAATTCTAGCCCCTCTTGATATGCCATCGTTTTGTTGAGAAGGGACAGGTTTACGACAGGTCTTGCAAGAACATAGTCTCTCTGGGGAACAAAATAAGACTGGCCTTCAGGGTTCCTCCATCCATGTGTCAGCCACCCAGGTTCATTTTGTTTAAGCCCTGATCCCAAACTGTCCATGCAGTTCTCCCTTCCTTCCCTTCCTTTCTGTTCTGCCCTTTACCTCTTTAGCTTTGGATGCCTTGCTTGTCTCTGACTTACCCACTCATGTCCTCGCCTTGTTGTGGATCTGCATTCTTTAGCCATCCTCTCCTTTGTCTCTTTTCAGTACCAACTGGCATTTGCTCCTGTTCAATCTAGCCAGGGTTGGGGCACTATATGCCATGGAAAAGCCACAGTATATTCAAGAAATCACTGCATTGCAGACCTCAACTGGGGTCACAGTAAAAACACTAACTAGGAGCACTTCCATCCATTTCTATCCATTACATGTGAGTTATACAAGTAAACTCATTTATTGCCAGGGTTTAAATTGGGCTGGCCTCTGATTCACTACGCTGTTTCAAGTGATTGCGGGATAGAAGGACTTAGAAATATAACCTCAGCTGACAAAGGGCAAAAACAACCTATATTTAGTTTATGTCAATAAAATTCAGGTGATTGTTCTGGAAAAGAAACAAGGAAATCTCATATTAGGATACCTGGTGAGATATTTTATTGAGATGTTGTAGGCACAAAACACATAAAAACCATTTGGTCTGTGGGAAATTAAATGAGAAGCTATCTGTAGGAGCAGTTGGTGGTTTATGGTTACAGTATTTAAATTTTTTGCAGATTTATTGAGGTACAATTGACAAAAACTGCAAAGTATTTTAAGTGTATAATGTGATTTGATATACATGTGCAGTTTGAAAGGATTCCCCCTATGGTGTTAACACTGTCACCTCACATAGTTACCACTGTGTATGTGTGTGTGTGTGTGTGTGTGTGTGTGTGAGAGAGAGAGAATATTTAAGTTCTACTTGCTTAGCAAATTTCAAGTATGCAATACAGTCTTATGAACTGTAGTCACTATCCTACATATTAGATCATCAGCTCTTTTCCATTTTATAGCTGAAAGTGTTATAACCTTTTGCCAACTTCTCCTGATTTTGACAATCACTTTTCAACTCTCTGTTGCTATAGTTTGATGTTATTTAAAACAATTTTTTCCAAGAGTCTCTATATAAATGATGCCATGCAGTAATTTGCCTTTGTTGGACTAATTTTACTGATCCTTAGCATAATATCACATCAGTTTCATCCATGTTGTTGCAAATGACAGGATATTCTTCTTTTAAGTCTGAATAATATTCACTCTGTGTGTGTATATATGTATATATTAATATCATATTTTCTTGATCCATTCACCCATCAGTCAGCACTTAAGCTGTTTCTACACTATGGCTACTATGAGTAATGTTTCAGTAAATATAGGAGTTAAGATATCTCTTTGAGATTGTGGCTTCATTTCCTTTGGATATGTATTCACCTTGGGAATGTTGGATAATATGGTAGTTCTATGGAAAAGAAATGCAAAAAAGCAAAATGGCTGTCTGAGGAAGCCTTACAAATAGCTGTGAAAAGAAGAGAAGCACAAAGCCAAGGAGAAAAGGAAAGATATAAACATCTGAATGCAGAGTTCCAAAGAATAGCAAGAAGAGATAAGAAAGCCTTCTTCAGCGATCAGTGCAAAGAAATAGAGGAAAACAACAGGATGGGAAAGACTAGAGATCTCTTCAAGAAAATTAGAGATACCAAGGGAACATTACATGCAAAGATGGGCTCAATAAAGGACAGAAATGGTATGGAAGCAGAAGATGTTAAGAAGAAACGGCAAGAATACACAGAAGAACTGTACAAAAAGGATCTTCATGACCCAGATAATCATGATGGTGTGGTCATCATCTAGAGCCAGACATCCTGGAATGTGAAGTCAAGTGGGCCTTAGGAAGCATCACTATGAACAAAGCTAGTGGAGGTGATGGAATTCCAGTTGAGCTGTTTCAAATCCTGAAAGATGATGCTGTGAAAGTGCTGCCCTCAATATGCCAGCAAATTTGGAAAACTCAGCAATGGCCACAGGACTGGGAAAGGTCAGTTTTCATTCCAATTCCAAAGAAAGGCAATGCCAAAGAATGCTCAAACTACCGCACAATTGCACTCATTTCACACGCTAGTAAAGTAATGCTCAAAATTATCCAAGCCAGGCTTCCGCAGTATGTGAACCGTGAACTTCCTGATGTTCAAGCTGGTTTTAGAAAAGGCAGAGGAACCAGAGATCAAATAGCCAATGTCTGCTGGATCATGGAAAAAGCAAGAGAGTTCCAGAAAAATATCTATTTCTGCTTTATTGACTATGCCAAAGCCTTTGACTGTGTGGATCCCAATAAACTGTGGAAAGTTCTGAAAGAACTGGAAATACCAGACCACCTGACTTGCCTCTTGAGAAATCTGTATGCAGGCCAGGAAGCAACAGTTAGAACTGGACATGGAACAACAGACTGGTTCCAAATAGGAAAAGGAGTACGTCAACGCTGTATATTGTCACCCTTCTTATTTAACTTATGTGCAGAGTACATCACGAGAAACCCTGGGCTGGAAGAAGCACAAGCTGGAATCAAGGTTGCCGGGAGAAATATCAATGACCTCAGATATGCAGATGACACCACCCTTAAGGCAGAAAGTGAAGAGAATCTAAAAAGCCTCTTGATAAAAGTAAAAGAGGAGAGTGAAAAGGTTGGCTTCAAGCTCAACATTCAGAAAACAAAGATTATGGCATCCGGTCCCATCATTTTATGGGAAATAGATGGGGAGACAGTGGAAACAGTGTTAGACTTTATTTTTGAGGGCTCCAAAATCACTGCAGATGGTGATTGCAGCCATGACATTAAAAGACACTTCTTGGAAGAAAAGTTATGAGCAACCTGGATAGCATATTCAAAAGCAGAGACATTACTTTGCCAACTAAGGTCTGTCTACTCAAGGCTATGGTTTTTCCAGTGGTCATGTATGGATGTGAGAGTTGGACTGTGAAGAAAGCTGAGCACTGAAGAATTGATGCTTTTGAACTGTGGTGTTAGAGAAGATTCTTGACAGTCCCTTGAACTGCAAGAAGATCCAAACAGTCCATTCTGAAGGTCAACCCTGGCATTTCTTTGGAAGGAATGATGCTAAAGCTGAAGGTCCAATACTTTGGCCACCTCATGTGAAGAGTTGACTCATTTTTGGAAAAGACTCTGATGCTGGGAGGGATTGAGGGCAGGAGGAGAAGGGGACAATAGAGGATGAGATGGCTGGATGGCATCACTGACTTGACGGACGTGAGTCTGAGTGAATTCCAGGAGTTGGTGATGGACACAGAAGCCTGGCGTGCTGTGGTTCATGGGGTCACAAAGAGTCAGACATGATTGAGCAACTGAACTGAACTGAATGTGTGTATGTTAATCCCAAACTCCTAATTTATCCCCTATACCATGTTTCCTCTTTGGTAACCATAGCTTTTATTTTTTTATATCTGTGAATCTGTCTGTTTTGTAAATAACTTCATTTGTATCATTAAAAAAATTGGATTCCACACATGAGTGGTATCATATGGTATTTGTCTTTCTCTGACTTGTTTCACTTAGTATGATAATCTGTAGTTCCATCTATGTTGCCGCAATTGGCATTATTTCATTTTGTGGCTGGGTAATATTCCTTTGTTGGAGAACGCAATGGCACCCCACTCCAGTACTCTTTCCTGGAAAATCCCATTGGCGGAGGAGCCTGGTAGGCTGCAGTCCGTGGGGTTGCCAAGAGTTGGATACGACTGAGCGACTTCACTTTCACTTTTCACTCTCATGCAGTGGAAAAGGAAATGGCAACCCATTCCAGTGTTCTTGCCTGGAGAATCCCAGGGAAGGGGGAGCCTGGTGGGCTGCCATCTATGGGGTTGCACAGAGTCGGACCCAACTGAAGCGACTTAGCAGCAGCAGCAGCAAAATTCCTTTGTATATATGTATCTGTCTTTATCTGTTCCTCTGTCAGTGGACATTCAGGTTGCTTCTGTATCTTGGCTATTGTAAATAGTGCTGCAATGAACACTGAGGGTACATGTATCTTTTAAAAACTAGTTTATTTTTGGCTGTGCTGGGTCTTTGCTGGGTGCAGGCTTTCCTCTAGCTGCAGAGAGTGGGGGCTGCTCTCCAATCGTGGTGCAAGGGCTTCCATATCAGTGGTTTCCCCATTGTAGAGCATGGACTGCAGGGTGCGCTGGCTTCAGTAGTTGCAGCTTTACAACACAGGCTCAGTAGTGGTGGCGCATGTGCTTGGTTGCTCTGCTGCAGGTGGGATCTTCCCAGGTCAGGAATTGAACTTGCATCTCTGGCACTGGCAGGTGGATTTTTTACCACTGAACCACAAAGAAGTCCCACATATCTTTTTGGATTATGGTTTTCTCCAGATATATACTCAGGAATGGGTTCCTGGATCATATGGTAGTTCTATTTTTAGTTTTTTAAGGAACATTTATATAGTTCTCCATAGTTGTTGCACCCATTTACATTCCCCACAACAGTGTAGGAGTTTTCCCTTTTCTACATACCCTCTCCAGTATTTATTGTTTGTAGATTTTTGATGATGGCCATTCCAACCAATGTGAGATAATACTTCATTATAGTTTTGGTGATTTGCATTATCTCTGATAATTAGTGATATTGAGCATCTTTTCATGTGCTTTCTGGCCATCTATATGTCTTCTTTGGAGAAATGTCTGTTTAGATCTTCTGCCCATTTTTGATTAGGTTGTTTTTATGATAAAGAGCTGCATAAGATATTTGTGTATTTGGGAGATTAATCCCTTTTCAGTTGCTTCATCTGCAAATATTTTCTCCCGTCTTGTGAGTTGTCTTTTCATTTTATTTATGATTTCCTTTGTTTTGCAAAAGCTTTCAAGTTTAGTTAGGTGCCATTTAGTTTTGCTTTTAGTTTCATTACTCTAGGAGGTAGATTAAAAAGGATATTGCTACAATTTCTGTCAAAGAATGTTCTGCTCATGTTTCCTTTAAGAATTTTATAATATCTGGACTTCTATTTAGGTCTTTGATCCATTTGAGTTTATTTTTGTGTTTGGTGTTAGAGAATATTCTGATTTCATTCTTTTGTGTGTAGCTATCTAGTTTTCCCAGCACTACTTATTGAAAAGTCTGTCTTTTCTCCACTGTATATTCTTGCCTCCTTTGCCATAGATAAACTTATCATAGGTGCATGGGTTTATTTCTGGGCTTTCTATTCTGTTCGATTGATCTATATTTCTGTTTTTGTGTCAGTATCATACTATTTTGATTACTATCGCTTTGTAGTATTGTCTGAAGTCAGGAAACCTGATTCTTCCAGCTCTGTTTTCTTTCTCAAGATTGCTTTGCATTTATATGCAGTATAATTAAGCTGTTCATATGCAGCCAAGGTAATAAGTGAATTCAGAGCTTAAACAGGGAGCAGTAGTGCTGGCAGTTAGAAGTTGGAAAGAGTCAAGGAGAAGGTGTGACGTGAAGTTGCATCTAGGTGACTGAAAATGTTGAGTTCCAGGGATTGGAGATGCATTCCTCCTCCTTCCAGAGCCCCTACTCAGTGTGGGAGATATTTAGAAGGGGGTCAGGGTAGGTACCAACTTTGCCATTGTTCCTGACTTGGGCTCCCATTAGGTTCCTTAGTGGTGCCAGGGGAGGTGCATGGTCCTCTCCTTGGTGGTGCCCTTCCAGGCCTGTATGGAGAATTTTCCAGGAATACCCTACCTTTTTGTTCCTCAGAACAGATGACAAGGAAAACAGAAGCTGTCCCCCGTCCACTTGCCCCCCAACCACTGGATGGGGCCTCAGGCTAAAACTACATTTAGAGGAATGAACTTGGACATGGTATGCTGTCAGGAAGCATTTAACAGGAGGCTTCCTGGGTGCTGTTTTGAATCTGTCAGGAATTCTCTGTTCCTTATTAATTCCTGAATATTCAGGAATTAAGAGGAGAGGCAAGCCTCTCCCGGGGGCTGAGGAATACAAGCATTTCCTTTGTTAGTTTTTCACGGTGATAAATACCCTCTTCTTTCTTATGAACTATATGGTAAAAGTGATTATTGACAATCCTCTCTCTTTCATATGGATGACCTCATGTTTCCTTGATAACTTGTAAGTTTTGATTTTATCTCTGCTGAAAATAGCTATCTTGTAAGAGTATAAATACTACAAAATGTTGAATAAAACACCTTTGCTCCATCAGAGCTTTTCTTGTCTTGCTTTCTCTCTTTCTCTCCCCCTCCCTCCTCTCTCTCTCCCTCTCTCTCTTTTCCAGGCTGATTCCCTGGAGTGCAGAGGCTCTCTGAGTTCACTTTCCTGCCGGGGCTTCTAAGACCCTCTCGAGAAGGTGCTCTGCGCCTTCACCCCATCGAGAGGGCGCCTGAGGCCTTCGTGAACAGAGCAAGCCCTGTGTCAGGGACTTCATTGACTTTCTGCGTAAACCAACGCATATCAGCCTTTTTCTCTCTCCTTTACTTTCCAATCAGTCGACTCCAGACCACCAGGTTCCGGTCCATTAAAGGACCTTAACAATATGCACCAAAATCTGTCACCAGGGGCAGCTGTGCGGCCTCCCAGGCCTCCATCATAGATGCCACAGCACATCACATCGTCCACTTGGCCGGTGGGCAGAGTGCGTGACTTATGGTAGAGTCAGAGAAAGGGGCCATGTGGCTCAGTGGGAAGAGCACAAGTTGGTTTTTTTTTTTTTAATCTACTTTATTGAGGCATAACATAAATGATACGATGCACCCATTTTCAGTGTATCTAATGAGTTTTGACAAATATATCCCCACCACAATCAAGATATAAAGCAGTCCCATTACCCAAAATTACCTCCCTCATGCCCTCTTACACTCACTGCCCCAGCCCGGGGAGTCCACATATCTGCTTTCTGTCATTATAGATCTATTTTACCTTTTCTAGAATTTCATATAAATGGAATTTCACACAGAGTATATGAAAGTGTTAGTTGCTCAGTTGTGTCCAACTCTTTATGACCCCGTGGGCTGTAGCCCACCAGGGTCCGCAGTCCATGGGATTCTTCAGGCAAGAATACTGGAGTGGGTTGCCATTTCCTTCTCCAGGGGATCTTCTTGACCCAGGGACTGAACTCCAGTCTCTTGCATTGCAGGCAGATTCTTTACCATCTGAGCCACTAGGGAAGTCCCACAGAGTACTTCCTACATATCTGGCTTCTTTTTGAGATCCATCTATGTTGTAGGGCTTGGTAGTTTTCACTGCTGAGTAGTATTCAATGGTATGGGTATACTGTAATTTGTTCATTCCATTTTCCTGTCATTAGTTTGAACTTCCAGTGTTGGACTTTTATGAACAAAACTGCTATCAACATTTTTGTTCAAGTTTTTGTATGGATGTATATTTCTTTTCTTTGGAGCAAACACAGGAATATGTTACTGGGTCATATGGTAAGGGTACATTTTAACCTTAGGAGAAACTTTCAAACTATTTTCCAAGGTGATCGTACGATTTTGCATGCCCATCAACAGTGTGTGGGGATTCCAATTCTTCCACAGCCTCACCAACACTTGTTAGTGTTTAAAATTTCAACAACACAGGTTTTGAAGCTAGACATTTCAAATTCTAGTTCTGTTGCTTGCTAACCTCTTTTTTAAAACATAATTTTATTTGTTTTTGTTGTGCTGGGTCTTCACTGCTGCACGGGCTTTCTCCTGTTACAGCAAGCAGGGAGATATTTCTCTAGTTTTGGTGCACGAGCTTCTCCTTGCGGTGGCTTCTCTTGTTGCCGAGCATAGGCTCTAGGGCAGAAGGGCTTCATTAGTTGTGGCACATGGGCACAGTTGTTTTTGGTTCCTGGGCTCTTCCCAGACCAGGGATTGGACCCGTGTCTCCTGTCCTGGCAGGTGGATTTTTTACCACTGAGCCACCAGGGAAGCCTACTTGCTGACCTCTTAACTGTGGATGAGTTATTGATTCTTCTTGGGGTCCAGCTTCCAGTCTCATTTGAAAAATGAAAATCATACCTTCCTCATGAAGTTGTTGTTAGAATACAGTGTTAAAAGGTAAAGCACCTGGCTTTGACCGCATGATTTATGTAAAACGTGGGAGCCAGGAAAAGGAGAGGGATACAAGTTTGAGAGCGGGGGAAGAGTTAGACTCTTTAATAACAATATAGGCTTAAAGTTGAAAAAATAATGAGCACTACATTTCAAGTTTGAATCTAAGAGTAATTTAGGTAACTATCAGGAATGCTAAGATAGAAACATAATCACTTGCTGATACATTCTATCTTACAAACCAACCACACAGTTATTTTCTAAAATAAATAATGTATTTTCAATTTTTTTCCTTAAATTTTTTCCTATTAGTTTTTGTTCTCAATTTTTAGTATGCACCTGAACAATTCAGGGTGGAGGTAAAGCAGTGGGGTGATAAAGTAATGCAAAACAAACTTAGTTGGAGAGTTTGTTGAAATACAAATTGCTCTCTGTATACATCCTGGAAACTCTGATTCTGAAGGTCTGGGATGGAGCCCAGTAATCTGCATTTTAAAAATTTCTCCAGGTGATTCTGATATCAGTGAAAGAAGCTGACCTTCCTAGTATCTTATCTGAGGTTTGACCCTGGTGTTCTCATGCAAGTGTCACAAACATGAGTAGTTTCCCAGGGGTGGCAATGTGAGCCCAACACAGAGGGGTTGAATGTGGTCCTTTGCTCAATCATCTACTTCCAATGTGGTGTGATGACTGTCCTCCCAGGTCATGGAGTTAGAAAGAAATAGAACCAGAGCTGAAAGCTGTATGACAACAAGCTGTCAGACCAATGAAAGCCACAAGAAAAATGGTAGAGCTGACAACCCTGAAAGTAAGGGCTTTTCAAAGCCGCGTTGTGAAAAAAAAAAGACAATGATCTAAGTAGACCTGACAGGGAGATTAAAAAAAAAAAAAACCTTCAAAAAATGATACAAAAAACAACAACCACGTGCCCCAAAATATTGACATTGAAATTATCAAGAAGTCAAGACGTCTATATAGACTATGAATTTATAAGCACATTTTCCTGGTAATAATGCCTTCCCTAAGTGCATTATGGTGTATTCAGATTTAAGCTAATGAAATGAAGTCATATGGATTTACAAGACATTTAAAAACTAAGCAGTTGATAACGTGTCAGCAAACCACTACACTTTTTAAAAGTGATGTTTGAAATCATAGGGTTCTGAATTCAACACCTTATAAAATTCACTAAACTTACCGGTAAATGTTTAGAGGGGTTTTTTTTTCTTTTTTTAGTTTTCTTTCTAGCAAACAGCCACATGCCATAATGACTAAAATAAAACGAGAAACCACACAGTGCAAAAAGAATAGGTACATGCTTGTCTGGGCTCACTGTTGGAAGATGCACAGAAAATATTGCCAGGTGTTTGAACAAATTATGAAGCATTGGGCATCTGGATAAAATATAGATAAAAAAACCAATATGTCTTAGCCTACAGTATTTGTTGAATTACTTCAGTTATGAAATATACACGCAGTTGCTCTTTCTCTATGTGTGCCGTTAAAAAAAAAGAAAAATGTACCAGTGAAGATATATACTCAACAGAAAATTACTTTTTAATAAAACCAATACTTTGGAAAAATTGTGGAAATGTCTTCACTAATCGAGTAACTGCATTAACTAGAATAAAAGATTCCTGGGTAAGAGTACAAACACAGCACCATCAATGAAATTCTTTCACTGTGTCATTTGTTGGTGAACTGTCCCAGCAAAGCCAAAAGTGTATAGGAAGAGATAGGATATTATCAATGTGGTTATTGTTTCTAGAGCCAGATTTTTAAGTGTCATAGAATCCTTCTAACATTTTGTAACGAGATGGGGAGTCACCATGTAAATATTTTGGCAATGTGCTTGTAAAAGCCACCAAGACTAAAGATGAATTATGCATTTTTGAAGCCAATAGACAACTGTTTCAAACTTGCTGACCTTTTCTATGATGGCAACTGGCTGTTGATAATGTTACCTAGCATATATTAAAAAAAAAAAAAAACAACCCTCACTTCATGGAAATGGAGAGGAAGTAATTGCTTCCAGAAAGTAAGTTGTAGAGTGTGATAGGCAAAGGTACTCCTTAAAAACAAAAATAAGGAGACTTCCCTGGTGACCTAGTAGTTAAGAATCCACCTGCAGATGCAGAGGACACAGGTTCCATCCTTGGTCTGGGAACTAAGATCCCACATACTTTGGGGCGACTAAGCCTGTGTGTCACAACTATGGAGCCTGAGCGCCAGAGCTCATAAGCTGCAACCACTAAGGCCATGGGCCACGACTACTGAGCCCACCCTAGAGCCTATGCTCTGCAACAAGAGAAGCCGCCGCAAGGAAAAGCCCTGTGCAGCTAGAGAGGAGCCCTCATTGCCGTAACTAGAGAAAGCCCACACACAGCGATGAAGACCCAGAGCAGCCAGAAGCAAAATGATAATAATAAAACGAGCAAAGGGAGGGTTTGGGAAGGAAAGGATTGGGAGTTTGGGATTAACAGATGCAAACTATTATCTAGATAATGAATAAACAACAAGGTCCTGCTGTATAGCACAGGGAACTCTATTCAACATCCTGTGATAAGCCATAATGGAAAAGAGTATGAAAAAGAATCACTTTGCTATACAACAGAAATTAACACATTGGGCTTCCCTCATAGCTCAGTCAGTAAATCACCTGCCTGCAGTGCAGGAGACCCGGGTTTGATTCCTGGGTTGGGAAGATCCCCTGGAGAAGGGAATAGTTATCCACTCCAGTATTCTTGCCTGGAGAATCCCATGGACTGAGGAGACTGGCGGGCAAGAGTCAGACACTTAGCAACTAAAACTACTAAATCAACTATGATTCGATAAACTTTTAAAAGTCAATAAAATGACAACAAAGGTGGTGGTGGGAGTTGACTTTGAAAGTAGATGTTTGGAAGCATTACTATTATGTGATTGTGCTTCTGACTGTCATGAACTTCCTCCATAAATTCTCGTATCTGTGTACATTAAAGAAATCTAGCAGGCAAACTTCAAAACTTGAAAATGGCTTCAACTGTGGAGTATAAGCCCATTTGTAAAAAATGGGATACTTTTCAATTAGTTTACTAAAAAATAAAAAGATTAACTTTAGGAAAAAGAGTATTTCATAAGTGACATTTAACAAAAATCTTTACACGATTGACTGAGAATCACGACTTAGCACAACCAACCAGGTACATCTTCTGTTTGGAACTATCCATCTTGGTGAGGAATCGTTTTTTCAGCCATGACCATGTTTTGCTTTTTAAAAATCCTGCCTGGATTATATTTGTCTTTATACCAAAACACTTGTAAAATATATTATTTAAATTTTTTTTTTTTAATAGAAGAAGGTACCCATGAAGACAAAGTGTCTAAGGATCATGGAAGTCACAGTGCAGTCCTGCACACAGTCCTGGGCCCTAGAAGGTGGTGATCATTTGTATCTCCCAGCCCTGCCCAGAGCACAACCAGTATTAGCAGGGATTAAGGCAAAAAATGTTTTAACACCTTCTGTGCACCAAGCTCTGGGAAGCAAATGAAAGCAACAGGGGGTCGTGTTCTGCCTGGGAAGAGGCGATGTACACACAGGAAACCAGGAGCAGGACTAGACAGGATGCCTCTCCTGCTGTGGTCAGTTCTTTCTTCTATCTCTTATCTTTGAGCTGTGACTACCTTTGAAGACAAGTTTACAAAGAAAATTAAGCTAAAACAAGACCTTTGCATAGTCATATCACAAAGCTCTCAATCAAGATTTTATTTTATTTTTTGGCTGCATCATGCAGTGTGCGGAATCTTAGTTCCCCGACCAGGGATTGAGCCCATGCCCTAGGCATCAAAAGTATGGAGTCCTAACCACTGGACTACCAGGGAATTTCCCCAAGATTTTGAAAGTAGTGAAATATATGCAATCAAAATGCTCTCTTTCTCCCAAATCTTAACTACCTTGTTCTTTACAAAGTCTATTTTTATGTGTTTTATAACTGATATATTAATATATATATCTGTCTCCTGATATATATGTAGGAGATAGAAGAAATCTGGGTTCAATCCCAGGGTTGGGAAGATACCCTGTAGGAGGGCATGGCAACCCACTCCAGCATCCTTGCCTGGAGAATCCAGTGAACAGAGGAGCTTAGTGGGGTAATACAACTTATAAATAAATATCTCTCCATTGTGGTTCATGTGCTAATATTTTTTGCAGGTACATAATTGAAAGAGTGTGGCAATGCCTTCAGCAGACTGTAAATACCTTGGAGATGACCTATCTTTCTTGCTGAGGTTTACTCATGGCCCACACAGGACACATGATTATGAGCCTCAGTTCTGTAGACTGGCTGGCTGGCTGAATGAAAACGATCAGTAAAAGTGTTTCTGTCGTAGGAACAACATAAATATTAACGCGGGGGGGAAGGACTGAATACATACATAAGCATTTGGCAGAGGGACAAAACCAATCAAATATGAAGCCTGAGGTGCATCCTATGAAAAACACTTACTAGTAGCTAAATTCATGGAGTGTTTACTCCGTGCCAGGAGGGTTCTGTGCTTAACGCTCAGACTCTCTCGAATTTTTACAACGGCCTAGTGATACGCACCAGCACAGGGCTTGCTGTCGCAGGTCCCTGTGCCGCCTTCTAGAAGGTGAACTATTCTGGGGACCATTTCTGAGAACTATTTCCTTGTCTGTTCAGGGGATTTCAGACCCAAAGAGATCCCGATAGTGTGCCTTCCTGTGTAAAATGAGTTATAGAAATAGAGTTGCAAGAGAAAGGTCGAAATGGAGCCTCCATGTGTAATGACATTATCATTGATTTCCTGGGCACAGGAGATATGCTCTGAGTGATTTTTCCAGCAAGTGGAAAAAACCAACCTGCCCTGCAGGCCTCCTTGTGGATAGGGCATCCTCAATTCTACTCCAGGGCCTGGCACTTCCTCTCTAGGGGGCTGATGCCCTTTGGCCTCCTCTGTTCCTCTGCCCAAAAATGGGGAACAGGGGTGCAGGGAGGTTTGTCTTTTGAGAGCACAGAGCACTAAGTGGTCAAAGGCAGGGCTAGCTTTTTCACTTCTAAACCGAGGCAGGTATAGAAATGGACTAAAACCAGACTTTCTTCCATGACAGAGTCCCCTGATGGAGTGGGCAGAGGAAACAGCTGCTTCTCAGGTGATGTGGGGACCAGGAGGTGTGAGCCTGCCCTCCTTTGTATCCTAGACTCTGAGATATTCCCCAAGTCAGAGGAACCAAGATGATAACGCTTGAAGGAGGCAGTCCTGTCAACCTCTTTCACATCCTTTTGGGATATCAGCAAAGACAGACAATTCCAATTAATTCATGCTCAGAAAGGAACCATCAGAGGCACTTGCAGCCACCCTGTTCACCTCTGAGTGGGAGACCCCGGCTGCTGTTTTGGTTGTTCTATCCAGAGGAGAGGCCTCTTCCGCTCTTCCCCTTCCAGAGGAGGCTGATCTTTTGCTGGGAAACCAATCATTTTATTCTAGGTTGAGAACCCAAGTGGACAGTGCAGAGTGGCCGAGGGTAGGGAGAGCAGGGCTCGTGGACATGCTATCAGCCCAGTTTGCACACTGGAGATAAGAAAAATGACAGCTCCCATTGATCTAACTCCTCCTCTGCCAGCCCATTTTCATTCGTTTTCTTCATTTAATCTGCTAATAGCCTTTTAAGGTTGACGTTATCCCTGCTTTATTGCAGTTGAAGAAAGGTCAGTCCTAATAATTCAGGATGGGAATCGTTTTATACTCCTGTCTGTTCCCCAGCTCCCCTCCTCCCAGAGCCCACAGGTGCTTGAGACTTTATTTGATCATAAAGAATGGAATCCAAGCTACTGAAACACCATCCAGGTGAACGTATTCGGGAGAAGCCTCTGCTTTCTCCTGCTCCTCTCATCGTCCTCACTTCCTGCTCACCCAGCACTGGGTGACAGTGTTCTGATGGCAGCGGACGTGTTCCTAGATGGGACAGCCATAGCCCAGTAGGGCTGGACCCTGGGCCTCCAGGAAGGCACACGTTCCCTTGGCGTGTCACAGTGCCAGCTGCCAAATAGTGGGACAAGCTTCTAGTGACAAGTCTTCCGGATTTCGCATAGAGCACAGCGGGCACACACTTGAGTGGCCTCCTGTTGCTGAAGCCTGGCGAGGCCTAGCTGCCACCCAGCAATGCCATGCGGCTCAGGTGTGCTCTGTCGCTCAGTCATGGTCTAACTCTTGCGACCCCGTGGACTGGAGCCTGCCAGGCTCCTCTGTCCATGGGATTTCCCAGGCAAGCATACTGGAGTGGGCTGCCGTTTCCTACTCCAGGGGATCTTCCTGACGCAGGAATGGAACCTGTATCTCTTGCTCCCCTGCATTGGCAGACAGATTCTTTACCTCTGTGCCACTGGGGAAGCCCATGCTTGCTCAGGAGCTGGCCTCAAACTGAGCTGCTTGCTGCAGGGAGGCAGATTCCCTGCCAGCTGGGTGTGGGATCTCTTTTTCTTTGCCCAGGTCAACTTTGACTTCTGTGTATTTCACTCAGGTGACTTTGGAATGAGCACTTACAGCTTCTGTAGGTGGGATTCAGGAAAAAAACCCCTCCAGCTGGTCACTGAATGAATAAGCAGTTTAATTTAGCTTGGTTCTTTTTATAAAAAATCTTCCTCCTTCCTTCTTAAAAAACACGAAGTACACATACAGAAAAAGTCTGAAGTGTATATACATTCAATTACAAGAACAGTAATCAAGCAAGATCTTGTGAAACTACCACCCACGTTTAGAAATTGCCATTCCAGTATCTTAGAAGCCTTCTGTAGATCGTTCCTCAATTGTCAACCCCTCCTTCTCTTAAAAGTAACATTACTGATTTTTCTGATAATTGTTACACTAATTTCCTTGACTACTTCTACTAACTCCATGTTTAAATGGAGCTGTATTACA
Organism: Madoqua kirkii; assembly: GCA_006408675.1. Lineage (NCBI taxonomy): Eukaryota > Metazoa > Chordata > Mammalia > Artiodactyla > Bovidae > Madoqua > Madoqua kirkii. The sequence goes on from SJYC01136078.1 coordinate 54,962, forward strand.
TGTGTTCTTTGCCATACTTTTGTTTTGCTCAGTTATATGTCAGTCACCCACGATGATGAATGGTAGTTATTTCACTGATGCATAAATACTTAGATTAATATACCGTAAGTTATTTTCCCAGTCCATTATTGATGGATATTCATCTCATGTCTGGATACTGCCACAAATATTCTAAAACACATCTCCCCAAAGAGACACATTTGCAAATGATTATTTGAGAACCATCACTCAGGGATGGAATCAATGGATCATTGCTTTCCACTTGTTCAATCCTATCCTATTGTTTTATGTATTTTCTCATAATTAAAAAAGTTTTTCCCTTATGAATTTTGAAAAGTATTTTCAAAAAGTTAAAAATTCTCAATATAGGATGAACATAGGTCTAGACTTTTGGTTCAGTTCAGTCACTCAGTCGTGTGTGACTCTTTGTGACCCCATAGACTGCAGCACACCAGGGTTCCCTGTCCATCACCAACTCCTGGAGCTTGCTCAAACTCATGTCCACTGAGTTGGTGATGCCATACTGTCTAGACTTTAACTCAGTTATTAACGAGGGAATCATCATGATGGTCAAGTTTGGTTTAAATGAGAATTTGAGGAAGGAGATTTACATTGCTAGTTGGCCAAAGGAAGCTGAAATATGTCGCTAATAGACAACTGGTTAATGTTCTACAGGGTGATAAAATCATAACCTTGATTTTATCTTTTTTATCAGTCAGAAATATGTTAACATTAATTAACATAATTTCAGAGTATCTGGGCTCTAATCAAATAGAAAAGTCAAACACAAGTGTATTTTAGATAACAATATTTCTTTAGAGAGCTTATTCAACAGTGACATTAACAGGACGTATGGTCACTCTTGCCTTCCTTCTAAGTTTGGGATATTTTTTCTTAACAATACAGCAATTTGCTTCCAAGTTTGTGGTGAGGATCAAATGAAAACATATAAAAATGCTTTGTAAACTGTAAGGTACCAAATATATTTTCCTTATTATGGTTGTTTCACCAAGTCCCCATTGAATAATCTATTGGATTTGATATGGATATGGGAAGGGAGTGCATTGTTGAATACCTACTTTTTAAACTATTGCTTTCATCTAATTTAATTCTAACAAAAAGACTGAAAAAACAGTGAATCTGCTTCAGTTTCTCTGTCTATAAGATTGGGATAACCGTAGTACCTATCTCATCGGGCTGTTGTGAGAATTAATGAGTAATATAGACTATTAAAAACAGTACTTGATACACAGTAAATACACCAGACATGTTGGTTTATTGAATTTCTCATCTGTTATTTGAACAAATCTAATGATTATTTTAATAACAATATATTTTATTTTTAGAATTTCCATTTGGTTCTTAGTTTTTTAATAAATCTGCCCTTATTAAAAAATACTACCTTTTTCTTATCTCGTGTTTTAAGTGCCTTTTGTCTTTAATCTTCTGAAATCTACTTGTCTATAGTCTGTCTTCAGTACTATTACATAAAATGTGGCTCTAATCCTATCATATGTTTCCTGTCATATGCTGTGTCTACTAATTCTCACCGGGATTGTTTCTTCGTTTTCTCCCCCTGATTAAGAGATTTGCTCGCTGCTAGAACCCCACTGTAGTGAATTTCTCTTTCCTCTTTTGGCTGCGCTGCGTCTGCGTGGTGGCCACGTGCAGGCTTTCTCCAGCTGTGGCGAGTGGGGGCTACTCTTGGCTGTGATGCATGAGCCCCGCATTGCAGGGGCTTCTCTTGTAGACATGGGCTCTGAGCATGTGGGCTTCAGTAGTTGAGATGTACCAGCTTAGTTGTCCTGCAGCACGTGGAATGTTCCCAGACCAGGGACTGAACCCATCCCCTACTTTGACAGGCAGCTTCTTATCCACTGTACCACCAGATGAGTCCTATAGTAAATTTTTGAAGCTTACTAGCTAGAGATGGCTGAATTCTTCAGACCAATTGGAAGCACAAAAACTTATGGTGCCATCATGGCCTTGCGATGCTAATATGTATCCCTGTTTTTCGAGATCACATTTTATCTTATATCACATTTATTTGCAGTTCAGCCCAATTTTCAGCTAGAATCATCTATTTTGTATTTCTGAGTTATTCTCCTACTCTGGAAACCAGTATTCATTTTGATAAATGTTCTGTTATGGAATGAAACCATAACTCTGGGTCAATTAACACTTTCTGAGTCTTGAGTTTCTCTTTTTAAAAAAAAGGTAGTGGGGAGGATAATCAAAGGCATATGGAAGCTTAATTGTGCACCATTCGTCTGTTGTAGTGTAAACATTGTATTTCAACTTTTACTGGCATTATTTTTCTTGTACTAATCTTTTCCTAGTAGCAAACAGTACCAAATCAAATACAGCCTGATACTATAACTATTATAACAATATAATCATATTAATTCCTTGTCCTTGCCATAGTACCCCCCCCCCCCAGCAATCTGACAATATCTGGCTCACACATCCTCATTTTCTGGAAAACATATTTCTTGTTGTCCTATATACACACCATACTCATTCATCTCTCTACTTAAATGGAGTTTTCCAGTCTCCATGACCCCATTCTTTTCAGCCTCTAAACCAAAGCATCTCTTCATCCTTCAGGACTCAAATTTCCATGTTCTTTATAAAGGCTTTTGACCAAGTGTAATCCACATTAATCTTTTTTGATGCTGGGTTCAATTCCTGGGTTGGGAAGATCCTCTGGAAAAGGAAATGGCAACCCACTCTAGTATTCTTGCCTGGGAATTTCATAGACTGAGGAGCCTGGGAGGCTTCAGTCCATGAGGTTGCAAAGAGTCAGACATGACTGAGGGACTAACGCTTTTCTTTCAACCTTTTTTTAAATGAAAAAGCCTCCATGGAAAGTATCATGGAGTGTAGCTTTTTTAGGATTTGGTGACTTTGTTCCTGGTGTGGCCATGGTTGTCCTAACTAGACTGAACATTTTCCTGGGGGAAGAGGGAATGTTCCAGTGTATATATACTACCACCAGGTTCAAGTAAGTGTTCTCATGTATTTTTAAATTTTGGCTTTTTAGCATATGTTTGTTGGGAATGTGGGTGGGTATGTGGTTGAGTCCCTCCAGGGGGAATTTCCTTTTATTTCTCCAAGTGTTCCTTGGTTCCCCGTGTAGGACCACATCTTTCATAAGTTTTTCAGACTGGGGGCTCCTGGATTACTCAGGTAGTATAAATTTCAATTCCAATCCAAGTGAGGGTAGACTTGTGAGTTTCGTGGTTCTTTGAAGGAGAAACTACTGAAATGGAAACTTAGGGAATTTTTTAAAAGTTGAATTCTTCAACCTCATGGGTTATCTTGGTTGTTATGCTGTGTTAAGCCAAGAACACAAGCTGGGATGTGGTCGTTCTTTAGGGTCTGTGATTATTTAGTCACTGTTTTTTGCCCACAGGAAGAAGTGGGGGCAGGTATGCTGTTTCCTCTTGTTCAGAAGCAGAAATTGAAACTAGAAAACTGGAACTGGGAGGTCCTCTGGAGAGACTATTCATTTTTGCCAAAGAGAAACAAGATGATGAACCTCCATGAGTGGAAGGCAAGTAGTCTTCATCCACACATTACTCCCAAGTCCCCAAACCCATCTCTGAACCAGAGTCCCCAGTAATCTAGACCCTAGCTCAACTCTTCATAGAAGAGAAAATGACCCACTTTCATGTGTGCAGTGTTTTAGAGAACAGAAAACTTTTATACAGCTTCTGTTTTTTTTTTTAAGCAAGGCTGGGAGACAGGCAAAATAAATACTCTTATTTCCATTTTTCCATTGTATAGATGAAATGTCTGAGAAACTGGGACTCAGGTTGGTAATGGGGTTTGATGAAAGCCACACATTCAGATAATATATCATATTCTTTGTCATCTCAAGCTATGGGATCAGAAAGATACGTAGATCCTGATTTAATGGACTTTTGCTTATTTTTTATTGGAGGTGAAGTTCCCGTGACATATCATTAGCCATTTTAAAATGAGCAATTCAGTGGCATTTAGTGCATTGACAACGTTGTGCAATCACTAGCTCTGTCTTCAGAGTTTTTTTATTATCCCCTCCCTGAGTTTTTGTGCTGAATAAAAGAGCTTATCTGTGTAAGAATTCAGCTGAGGGCCTTGTCCCTGGTAGGGGCTGAATGAAGGGAGGCTGTGTTAACAGACCTCTGTCTAGCCCTCTCATAAACTTGATACTGTGGAAAGAGGGATTCTTTCCTAAATTTAGCACCTCAAGAAAGGTTGAGGATATATGAAGTGTTCATGTCCCAATCCTTTTGTAAAATGACATTTCAAAATTGCTCTCTTCTGGGAAACCTTTCCCAAGGAACTGCTATTCTCAAGAGCAGACACATTTACCTACTGCTGCCCCAGGACTGAATCACACAGTCACAAAGCATCTTGTCTTTTGAAAAGCGTTCATCTCTGGGCGGGCCATGACATGCACAACCTTGGAGGTACTACAGTGTTTTCTATCTTGCCCTGAGTACAGAAATGTGCATAACACATATGTGTTGGATTGTACCCAGTGGTGGCCGGCAAGACCCCAAATTCCAGCCATGGTGACTGGCATTTCCCCCACATTTGAAATAGGGTTTTAGTGATGGAAGACAGGCTTTTGTAGGATGATGGTCTGGGTTTGGTAGGCCATCCCTTGTGCAGTTCTGGTTGAGATGAAAGTTTCTAGTTTCCATACCTGCAGTGTGCAATAGGTGAAAGGTGAGTGCTTCAAGCAGGGAAGCTCGAGAATAGAACAGCTTTGGCCTTTATTTAAATGCACCAGTTCCAGGAGGATAGGTCCCAGGCCCAGAAGTCATGACTATCCATGGGGCCCCTTGTGCCCCAGCTTTGGAATGGCCTTTGTAGTGGGCAAATGAGGGCTGAGGTGGAGGGCTAGGGAGTTCAGGATGAGAGCCTGTACAAGACTTGCAGGCCTAGAAGCTCATAGTGTTCAGACTTAGTGGAGCATTTTCCTTCTGGTGACCTCTGAGGGCTCTCCAGGTCATCACTGCACCGACACCGACCACCAAGCCGCCTCCTGCTGCCACTGGCACGGCCCAGGAGAGCACTGGAGGTTCTGGGTCAGCTCGGTCTTGGAGCAGCTGACTGTTCCTCAGGGTGCGGAGATAGGGGTTCTCCTGTGGAGGAGGAGAGAGTTCTGGGTCAGGGGCCGGAAAACCACCCATCTGAGGCTTGTGTGGTCCCCATCCCAGTGATGGAGCAATGGCCTTGTTTCTATAGCCCATCTCTTATTTGTAAAGCTTCTTTATCCACACTCAGCCCAAGCCCCTTGAAAGAGGAGGGTATCCAAAGTGGATACCCTTTTGGTTTTGATTTCTCACCAGCACCTCCATTCCTGTCAACTCAGTTTTGAATGATCAGAAACTGAGAGGTGACCCTGGAAGGGAGACCTGGAGTGCTGGCAGAGCCGCTACCTCTGTTCCCTCTAGGCTGCCACTGGACAGCTACTCCCCTCCTCCCATCCCAGGGGTGCCTGTGAATGAGGAAGTTTGGGGTGGAAGGACAGCTGGTTCTGTAGTGGATTAAGCACCCCAAATGCAAAGGGCCAGCCTCCCTGGATCCATTCTGTTCCCCCAGTGAAGGCTGATGGCATGCTGGCACATGCTGGGAGCTAGGAGAGCACCTGAGGGTTGAGATGTGATGTCGCTGTGGTCCAGCTGGGAGATGAGAGGTGTTTAGAAACAATCATGGGGCCTGGGTCAGGGCTTGTGAGAGGTATGCAGAGAAAAGACACCAGCACTGGGGTGCATCTGGGGTGGGAGTGTAGAGGAGATAGGGTGAACAACAGCAGAGAAGGGGCAACACCTGGGCTTTGTAGGATGTGAACATTTTCCACAGGCAGAGATGGGGGTGAGCCTCCAGGGCGAGCAGATGGTGGAAGTGGAAGCACAGACGGGGGCCATAGTGGCCCTTGTTTGGGAAGTGGCTCCATTTTCCGGAGCGGAGTCATCTGTCTAACGTGATACAGGGAGGTGGGCCTCCGGTCTGGACTCTCTTCGGTGGGACGTGGGGACCAGGGAACGGTTTCAAGCAGTCTTGGCAAGACTGGAATTCCTTCCAGGTATGCCACTCTGTGACTGGCAATGATTACAGGATGGACAGAGAAGGCAGAGAAGAGCCTGGGAGGCAAGGTGGGGGGCTTTGTCAGTGATCTGGGGGAGGGTGTCTGTGCCTGGACACCAAGAGTGCTGGAAAGCCAGAAAGACAATATAGGCACCCAGCACAGACACGGTGTCTTATTTCTCTGCCTTGCAGCCCCCAGTATCAGGAGCACGCCTGGTGCGGGAGGGCTCCTTGGTGCACGTTTAAGGCAGAGGGTGCCTCACACCCTCTGGGATCATGATGGGTAATGAGGGTCTGGCCAGGGTTTGCTCTTCTGCCTGTCCTGGGCCTCTTCCTGCTTCAGTGAACCTGTGCTTTCTCCCTTGCCTCACTCCCGGCTGAGCGCCCTGAGGACCTGAGAAATGTCAGGGGCAGCCAGGGGAGGTGAGATTTGAGAAGGGTGGTCATGAATGAACGTGTCCGATGGTAGAGCCTCCCAGGGGACTTCAGTGCCTCCAGGTGGCCAGGGCCCTCCTCCCCCAGCTCAGACACCTGTTGCATACCAGAGAGGTGGGACCTTACTCACAGCAGAGGGGCACTTGAGCTTGGTTCGGCTGTAGGTGAAGTTGTTGGAGGTGGTCTTATGGCCCACGGGTTCTAGCTGAAGAGAGAAAAGGGAACATTGATTTCCTCCAAGGCTGAGCCCCAACCGCTGTTGGAGGGAGGAGTATCTCACACCAGGTTCCTCCCTTTTGGTGAAACCAGCAAAGGGGCAAGACCCATGGCCAACACTCACCACCCTGAGGCCAGAGCTGTACCTGACTTCTAACTCAGAGACTGTCAAATCAGAGTCTATCAGAGCAGAGGGACCCCGAATCTATATCTGGGATTTACTGTGAAGGACAGTGAGACTCAGGTGAGTCTGACCCATTCAGAGGCCTCAGCAAATGATGAGTTGGGGGACACAGGGCTCAGGACCTCCATCTCCTGTATCCCTGGGGGTGGCTGTGAATGCAGATAGTCTGCATTTTCAACTTTAAAAAATGGTGATGAGCATTTTCCCAACTTCTTGAAGTGTCTGGGGATAATCAATTTCGAGAACACTTTGAAAATGCACTGGTTACCATGACATCATTACTACGCTTGACTTGTTGATCCTTAAGAAATTGGAACTTTCTAGCTTGAGCTACTTTTGTGTGTTTTTTGTATAGATGAAAAGGTTTACTTGAAACCTCCTGGGGAGCAATTATGGTTCATGTTTAGCTTAATGCGTTTGATCCTGGGACCTTCTGAGAATGAGCTGGAGGCTGCTGTAACCTCCTCCTCAGTACCTTTAGCCAGTACCCTGCCCTGTGACACGTGGCCTGCACCAAGGAGATGGATCCCTGGCACTCACCTGTCCAGATTCCATCCTGAACGTCTGGCCTCCACCCATCCTGTGATCTGCTCCCTGCCTATTCCTGACCTCATCAGCTCCTGACACCCAGGTACTGCCCAGGAGGAAAGTGAAAGTCCACTATGTCAGCTAATGACCACACCTGGCCCAGGATCTTGCTTTTTGTGGTCTTAAAGCCTTTTTGTACCTGTTTGTTAGTAACAATTAGAGGAGAATGAGATGTTCTGGTCCTGGGAGAGATACTGCTGTGAATGGACAGAGCACAGTGGGCTCATGGGCTGGGGTCCTGGCTCTGCTAATAATGCTGTGTGGGGCTAGGCGGGCTCCGGAACTGCCCTCAGGTTAGGGGTGGGGCATTAAACTGTGACCCGACAACTCCACATCTGGTGTCGTGAGCATCAAATGAGAAGATGAAACACGTGTGAGCAGGAGGTGGCTTACATAGGCAACACAGCATTATTTCTATTGTAGCAGAACCACCTAGAGACAGAGCAGATGCTACAGATCAGGCGGGCTGACTCCCAGTGATATTCCAGGAGCCCAGGGACTCACTGGCATAGAGGAAGGGAATAATCATACGGTTTTGATGATTGTATCTGTTTCTCTGTTTCTACTGGTTCCTTCAGCTTGGTACACAACCTACTCTATCCTCTATCTCCCAGGTTGAAGCCCCTCCCACCTCTTCACGCTGCCTTCACCTCCCGCCTCCACACCCGACTGCCTTCACTCTTATTCCCCATAGTTCTAGAAGAGTTGTTCTTAGCCTTTGTTGCACTTTCCAACGAAGGAACATCTAGTCAAAGCTTTGGTTTTTCCAGTAGTTATGTATGAATGTGAGAGTTGAACAATAAAGAAAGCGGAGCACTGAAGAATTGATGCTTTTGAACTGTGGTTGTTGGAGAAGACTCTTGAGTCCCTTGGACTGCAAGGAGATCCAACCAGTCTATCCTAAAGGAAATCAGTCCTGAATATTCATTGGAAGGACTGATACTGAAGCTGAAACTCCAATACTTTGGCCATCTGATGTGAAGAACTGACTCATTGGAAAAGACCCTGATACTGAGAATGATTGAAGGTGGGAGGAGAAGGGGACGACAGAGGATAAGATGGTTGGATAGCATCACAGACTCAATGGATATGAGTTTGAGTAAGCTCTGGGAGTTGGTGATGGACAGGGAAGCCTGGTGTGCTGCAGTCCATGGGGTCGCAAAGAGTCACACATGACTGAGCGACTGAACTGAACTGCACTTTCTAATCCCCCATTCTCTCTGCCTCTTATCACTTGACTCAAGCTCTGGTCAAGGTCACCAGGGATCTCCATATTGCTAGATTCAGTGCTCATTTTCTTTTTTGTCTTGCTTGATTTTTCAGCAGAATTTGTCAAAGGTCATGCTTCCTTTTCAAAACACTTCTCTTGGATCCCAAGACACAGCACTGTTATTTCCCTCCCCCTTCCTCCTCCTGTACTTCTCATCTGTTGCTAGACCAAAAGTTGGAAGAAAGCCCCAGGGTTTGGTGGTTGGCCCTATGCTTTTTTTTTTTTACCTAATCTTTCTATAGTTGCTCTCAGTCAATCCTGTGGCCTTGAATGGCACTTCTAGGCTAATCATCCCCATATTCTCTCTGCCCCCTAACCCCGGGCCACCCCAAATCTCTATTGCTGACTCCCTGAACTCCAGAATCATACATTTAACACCTTCCCTGATTCCTCCAGGAGGACTTCTGGAAGGCAGCTCACACTGACCATGTCCAAAATAAGAACTTTGATTTCCCCTCCCAACTGTATTTCACTCTGTGAACAACTGTCCACCCAGATTCCTTGACCCCAAACTGAAGAGTCATCCCTTATTCCTCTTCTGCCTCATCCACCAGCCAGTCCAAACCACATCCCAGATCCAGCGACTTCCCTTTCCACTGCCATGCCCTGGTCTCCACCACCTTCACCTTCCACCTGGACTCTCAGCAGCTCCCTAATGGCCGAGTTCCTCTCTTGCTTCCCTCCGAGCTATCTCTCTGCAGCAGCCAGAGGGCAAACCAGGTCACATGGCTCCCCTGTCAAAAGCCATCCAAGGACCCAGCCCTTGCTCTTGACCACCTCTCTGACCTTGCTTCCTTCCCTCCAGCCACCCTGGCCTTTACGCTCCTCACACACTTCAAGCTCATTCCTGACTCCTGGCCCACACAGGTCCGATTTCCTCTGCCTGGAACACCCTGGCCTGAGACCTAAGCTTGCCTGGCAGCCTCTTGACATTCAGTTCTCAGTTCACGTGTCACTCTCCAGTGAGGCCTCCCTCCTCCCACCATTTCTCTCTGTCCCAGCACTCTGCTTTAATTTTTTAAAAGCCCTGAATGTGGTCACAAACTACCTTGTTGATTATTTTTTTAAATCTCTTTTCCCCACTAGATTGGAAGCTCTCCAAGAGTAGGGCACCTCTTTTCCCCAGCACCTGGGGCAGCCGCTATGGCATCGTGGTGCTCAGGAAACAGTGGCCTAGTGGATGGATGGATGAACTGGAGTCACAGAGACCTGGAGCCCTCAGGAAAGGGAGTTGTATTTGCTAGAACCCACCTTTCCTAAGGACAGACACTGTGGCTACAACAAGGTGGCAAATGACAAGACTGAGACAGCATGAGTACCAGGGGGCCGGGCTGATGGTGGGGGCTCTAGCCTGCTCTGGGGACTTGGAGAAGCTTCTTGTTGAAGCTGGCGCCTGAGTGCCAGTGCCGGTGTTGAGGTGGGTCAGAGCTAGTCAGAAGAAGGAGGTAGAAAGGGCAGTCAGAGAAGGGGATGAGCAAAGGCAAACTCAGAGAGGCAGGAGCCAGCATGGGGGGTGCAGGAAACTTCACTCCCTGCTGGACTGCCAAGGGTAGGTTCCAAAATAAGAACTTTGATTTCCCCTCCCAACTGTATTTCACTCTGTGAACAACTGTCCACCCAGATTCCTTGACCCCAAACTGAAGAGTCATCCCTTATTCCTCTTCTGCCTCATCCACCAGCCAGTCCAAACCACATCCCAGATCCAGCGACTTCCCTTCTCCACTGCCATGCCCTGGTCTCCACCACCTTCACCTTCCACCTGGACTCTCAGCAGCTCCCTAATGGCCGAGTTCCTCTCTTGCTTCCCTCCGAGCTATCTCTCTGCAGCAGCCAGAGGGCAAACCAGGTCACATGGCTCCCCTGTCAAAAGCCATCCAAGGACCCAGCCCTTGCTCTTGTCCACCTCTCTGACCTTGCTTCCTTCCCTCCAGCCACCCTGGCCTTTACGCTCCTCACACACTTCAAGCTCATTCCTGACTCCTGGCCCACACAGGTCCGATTTCCTCTGCCTGGAACACCCTGGCCTGAGACCTAAGCTTGCCTGGCAGCCTCTTGACATTCAGTTTCAGTTCACGTGTCACTCTCCAGTGAGGCCTCCCTCCTCCCACCATTTCTCTCTGTCCCAGCACTCTGCTTTAATTTTTTAAAAGCCCTGAATGTGGTCACAAACTACCTTGTTGATTATTTTTTTAAATCTCTTTTCCCCACTAGATTGGAAGCTCTCCAAGAGTAGGGCACCTCTTTTCCCCAGCACCTGGGGCAGCCGCTATGGCATCGTGGTGCTCAGGAAACAGTGGCCTAGTGGATGGATGGATGAACTGGAGTCACAGAGACCTGGAGCCCTCAGGAAAGGGAGTTGTATTTGCTAGAACCCACCTTTCCTAAGGACAGACACTGTGGCTACAACAAGGTGGCAAATGACAAGACTGAGACAGCATGAGTACCAGGGGGCCGGGCTGATGGTGGGGGCTCTAGCCTGCTCTGGGGACTTGGAGAAGCTTCTTGTTGAAGCTGGCGCCTGAGTGCCAGTGCCGGTGTTGAGGTGGGTCAGAGCTAGTCAGAAGAAGGAGGTAGAAAGGGCAGTCAGAGAAGGGGATGAGCAAAGGCAAACTCAGAGAGGCAGGAGCCAGCATGGGGGGTGCAGGAAACTTCACTCCCTGCTGGACTGCCAAGGGTAGGTCACTGGGTAGGAGTGGCTGCTGCAGAGGTTAACTGGGGCCAAGACCCGGAAGGCCTGGCATGCCGGGCTAAGGAGCCTGGCCTTTCTTCCCCAGGGAGGGGCCAGCCTTGGGCATTTGAGAGCAGGGGTGTGACTTGGTCATATTTCATTTATGGCATGTGGTTGCCCTGTGGAGAGGAGATCTAAGGCAATAGTTCCCAAACCCTGTGCAATGATCACCTGGGGAGCGACTAATAGATATTGAATCTCAGTGCTACCCCAGACAGAGTCAGAATTTCTGGGGATCAGGCCCAAGCACTGTTTTCTTTTTAACTGAAGCTATCATACATATAGAAACAAATATAAAAAATGAATCACTGATTAATTATAACAAAATGAACATACTCACATAGTCAGCATCCAGGTAAGAAACAGAATATGATCAACACTCAAAAGCTCCATCTTGCTCTCTTCACGTCCCAATAAGACCATGTATATATTTGCTTGTTTTTGAAGCTTATATATATAGTTGTATGTTGTTAAAAGTTTTAGTCTCATTGCTGTGAGGTGATTCTATTGCATGAATGTGCTGTTTGTTTACCCATTCTGCTACTGGTAGACATTTGGGGGGTTTCCTGTTTGGAGGTCATGAATAGTGCTGCTATGAAAATTCTTGTCCATCTTTTGGTGAAATGTGTGTATACCTTTCTGTTGGGGATATACCTAGGAGTAGAATTGTTGAATCACAGGGAATATGTGTATTCAGCTTTAGTAGACCTACAAAGTGGTTGTAGGTATTCATTATTTTTAAGAGCCCCTGTAACTGTAATACCCAGCCAGAGCTGTTTTAACAGCTGTAAGCCTTGGAGATAGGGACACCAATTAGGAGGCTAGCATTGTTTTCTGTTTCGTGGTAGGAGAGATGACCAGGGAGACGTCAGTGCTACAAGAGAGTAAGGTTTCCACAGAAGAGGGAGCAGGCATCAGTGGTGGAATAGTTATCAGAAAAGAGGCGGTGAAACTGTTCGTAAGAAGACAAAAGAAAAAGGAAGAGAAAAACTATGCCCTGGTGCTGTTGGAGTTTCTGGCTTTGCGAAAGTCTCTGAAAAAGGAGGCAAAATCTGTTCCTAGAGGAGGGGCATGAGATGGAATGGTTTCAAGAGTGTCTGTTGCCAGTGGGGCACCCGGGGTATCAGCCAAAGCCTGCAGACACTATGTCATAGGGCTAATTATGAGACATGAATTCACCGGTTACACATGTGCTTATCAGGCTGGTGCTGTAGCCAGGATGCTTGGTGATTAGGCCTGAGTTCTCATCCTTGTTCTGCCACTTGCTGGCTGTTTGACCCCTCACAAATTGTTCCATGTCTCTGTATTTTAGTTACAGAGCATTCTGGCTCAATGATCTACCTCTAAGATCCTCTCCAGTCCTACTGGCTTGTCACTTATTTTATGTCACTTTAGGAGTGAAATTCCAGGAAGAAGATGACCTGAGAAGTTGGCACAATGCTGTAGGTTTATATCTGAGATGCTTTTGGAGGAAAACACTGGACTGTGTAATTATTCCCACAAATCATGTAGCACAGGATAACATACTCACATAGTTTTAGGTTGGTTTTGCTTTGTGTTTGCTGCCGTTTTTTTAAATTTGGGGTATGGCTGGGGAGCTATGAACAGTCTTGTGGTAGCAATAATATGGCTCCATGTAGCATTTACCTTTCGTTTTCAAATCTAAATCCCTTCCACTTGCTTCGATGAAACAGAGTATTTAATGGGAAGACCTACCGAGCTGCTTTGGAAGAGAAAGGCCAGAACTACATTAAATCATGCAGAATGAGACAGGTGGGTCCTGTAATGCTCAAGTCATCAATATGGCCATCGGTCCCAGGGGACTCAGAGGGTCCTGGCACTGAGTAGGCTCCAAATACCCCCAGGTAGGAAAACCATACCCTGATGAGGTCACTGGGAGGGAAGGGCTAAGGGCTTAGCATTCCCACCCCTCCTTGGAATCCGTGGATTCCCTAGGGTTGCAGGGGGAGAAAGGAAACCATGCAGAGATATCCAGCCTTTACTGGGGCAGGGGCAGGGGGTGGTTAAAAGAGTGAAGTTGAATGATTCGGTCACTGAAAGACAGCTGGACTTCAAAGCGAAAAATCATCAAGAGAAACATGACTGCTCCCAGGGATTATATTGTTTTAACTTTGATTTTAAAAAACCACTGTGGAAGTAGGGTTGGGAGTGAACTCAAAGTGTTCTAATTGCCATTCCCGGTCCTGGACGGACAGAGATGACGAAAGTTCCAGGAGTGGGCAGACTGTGATGTCAGCAGGAGGAAAACACCAGGAAAACACAAGCAGAGGGAGGTTGAGCCTGCAATTAAGTAGGCCAAGGAGAAAACCTCCTTACATGCTGTTCTGAGAGGAGGAGGAGGAGGTGGTGTAGCTAAGGAGAAAGTCAATATTGTGAGTCAGCCGAGGAAGATACTGGCCACGCTGGTGGAGCTGACAGGTGAGGGACTATCTGCACAGCAGAGCCTGGCAGAGTCGCAGTGGGCCTGAGGCTGCAGTGATAGGAGCAGGCGTGTGGATGGTTTAGTCACCATGGGAGAAGGAGAGAACATGCAGGTTGGGGTGGGGATTGGGTTACCCGCTGAGCCTAGATCAAAAGGAGCCAGTGGACTGGAAAGGCATTTCATTTGCTCTGCACAAGAGGATACAGCGCTCTGGGTTACTTGTCAAGCTCTGTGCAAACACAGCTGACTGTCCAGTCATGAGTAGCCAGCTGTAAAGAGTAGGTCAAGGCACAGGGCTGTGGCCCCTGGGCTGTACCTTCATTTTGTAAGGTCTCCTTTTCTCCCCCCAAAAAAGACTAGACTAGGTAGGTGGCAGCCTGGGAAAACTGGCTGAGTGGCTCTTTTTAACGTTTAAACAAATAATAGTAGGGAGTGTGGGGATGATTGTGCTAGGTGCGGTACACACATTATCTCTAAGATCTGTGCCACTTTTGCTGGTTTCATAGAGATTGATAGGGATGGCCAGTGTGTACATAGTTGCTCAGTCATGTCCGACACTTTGTGATCTCATGGACTGTAGCCTGCCAAGCTCCTCTGTCCATGGAATTTCTGAGCAAGAATACTAGACTGGGTTGCCATTTCCTACTTCCTGACCCAGGGATCGAATCCGTGTCTCCTGCATTGGCAGGCAGATTCTTTACTACCCACACCTCCTGGGAAGGCCAGAGTGGGCTCAGTGGCCCAAGATCACACAGTAAAGAGTTGATGCTGATATTTTCATCTAGTCTCTCTGATGACAAAGTTATACCCCAACAGCACTGGGAAATTACAGAAAGAATAGAATCTGTCAGGACAAATACGTGAGCTGCCATATTGAACTTTGGGGAGAAAGGAGCCATATCAACCAACAGGTTTTTCTTTGTGGGAAAGAGCGTCCTTGGGAGTACCCTTGACCCGAGCCCACTCGACCCATGGGTACTGACCATGTTATTCCAGAGAGCGATGGCCATCTCTGCATGCCCACGTTCTGAGAAGTGGAAACAGTCTTCGGAGAAGAAGGTGAGGTCAGTGCCCCCTCTCTGTGACCAAAGGAAGGGGATTATCTTCCTGAGATGAGGCGCCACTATCTGCCCAATCCCTCTGCCCCAGGCAGTGAGTGGCACCCTGGGCATTCCACCTTCCATCCTTTCATTTCTGCTGCCAATTGGCTCAGATATTGATGGAAAAACTACCTAGTTTTAGAATTTTTATTTTTAAAGTATTTGTAGCAACTAAATTGCTTGTTGTGGCTAAGTTGTGTCTGACTTTTCTGGGACCCCATGGGTTGTAGCCCACTAGGCCCTTCTGAGCATGGGACTTCCCAGGCAAGAATACTGGAGTGGGTTGCCATTTCCTCCTTCAGGGGCTCTTTCTGACCCAAGGATGGAACCCAGGTCTCCTGGATAATTAGCCATCTACAGTCCATCCCTTTTCCTTCAACATCCCTGCCCTAATAGTTGAAAAGAATATTTTGGAGAAGCTTTCATTTTATTCCATGGCAAATATCAAGGCTATACCTGGGGAGCTCGGTCACTATTAATTTTCACGTTTTGTTTCCAACTACATCTAAGTTCAAGTAATACTCAAAAGGGGGGAAGGAGCAAAAGCAGAAACAGCAGCTCCTTGGGAGCACTCCTGGAGAGAGCTTGTCCAAAAAAGCCCATGTGGAGAAGGAAATACATTCCCCCAAATAACGGCCGCTATACACGTGCCTCCCAGCTGCTCACCTTGTTCAGGGGGACAAGAGTGTTTTGGAAGAAAGGCTGTACAACCACGGCGAAGTCCTCACGCTGCAGGTACTGGTAGGAGAGTGTCGACAGGGCACTCTAGGGATGGGGAGAGAGGCTGCTCAGTCCCACAGCGAAGCTGGACAGACAGGCTGTCCCTGTGGCCTCGAGTGGGTCGTGCCAGGGCCAGGAGACCCAGAGGAGCTGCTCTACTGCACAAGCGTCCACCTAAGCTGCACCAGGCATGGACACCACCCTGCTCTCACTGCATGAAGAAGTGGATTAGAATGTGGGACTCCTGTTCAAATGGGGAACTTTTCAACACCAGCTCCTCAAAATGCCTTAGACCTTAGGATGAGTGTCCACAGTCTTGGCATTGCTTAAGTGCCCAAAGGTGGACTATAAAAGGGATAGACCAGCTGTGCTCACCCTCAAGGAGCTGGTCATCCATCTGTGAGAAGTAAAAGTCAAAATTATGTGTGGCTTTAGGGTCAGTCAAGTGCTGACTGAAGTTGCCAGCAGGGAGCTTAGTCAAGGGAAGCTTCTCAGAGAGGTAAGAAGACAAAGTTCTGAG
Organism: Madoqua kirkii; assembly: GCA_006408675.1. Classification (NCBI taxonomy): domain Eukaryota; kingdom Metazoa; phylum Chordata; class Mammalia; order Artiodactyla; family Bovidae; genus Madoqua; species Madoqua kirkii. Next base: position 71,250 of record SJYC01136078.1, read on the forward strand.
CGTGAGATGGCTGTGCTGCAGAAAGGCCCAGGCGGGCAGGTCCAGGGAGGGGACAGCAAGAGCAGAGACAGACATGAGAGAGGATGGAGGGAGCCCAAGGGCAGTGAACACAGCCCATCTCCCCTCTGGGTGGGGTGGGGAGGGGTGAAGGGGTGATGCCTCCTCTGAGAGTTGAGAGGAGGGGTTGCTCCCAGCGTCCCTTCTGAGTTCTCACGCCCCTCCCCTGATGTTGGCTTACCTGGACACACCTTTCAGGGGATGTGATCTGCCTTTAGGAAGTGGCCTTGCTTTGCTTCAGGAGTAAAGAGGAGGGTGGGGAGGGGAAAGGGGCTCAGAGTCACCTGGAAGTCCCAGTTCACCGTCTTCAGTTCTTGCATCTCCGGCAAGTTCTCCTGGGAGCCTTGGAGGCAGGTGCAGTTGCTCCTGTGTGATGAGGAGTCCTGAGGCTTAGGGGCCCTGGGAAGCTGCTCCCACCCCCTTCCATAGGGGTGGGAGCACACAGGTGCCCCCACAACACAGACTTGCTGCCTCTTGGGCCCGGCTCAGAGAAGCATGACTCAGGGACACGAGATCCAGCAGGTGCTTATTAGGAGAGAAGGCAGAAGGGCTGGCAACAGTGCCTGGGGCTCCTGTGGACAGGCCATCCGTTTCCTTGGCCGCCTGACTATTTCCTTCCCTAGTCTGTGGCTCCTGGAGTTTCTCCGGAGTGGGGGGGGGGGTTGGGGAAGATTCTCAAAGTGGCCCAGCTTTTCTTCATGTTCCTGAGGCCTCCCTTCTCTACCTTCAGCTGCTGAGGACTCTCCTGCAGGAAGATGCTCTTGGGCGGCACTGGCTGCTCCATGCAGGGACCAGGTTCCAGGCAAGATTGGAACCATCTGGTCACCTTCCCAGCAAATCCATTTGACCCCAGATAGGGCTGTGGAATCACCCTGTAGAATCTCTTCCCCCATAAAAACCGTCACAGGAACTCTGGGCAACCCTCTGGCCTTAAAGAGGGCAACTTCCTGCAGGGTCAGGGCTGAGCTTTAACAAATTCCAGGCCAACAGAGATTATTGCATGATGTAACTTAGCTCTAAGCCTGGCTTTCAAGGCCAGTCCTAAGAAGCACATTATGGCTACTATTTCCTAAGTGCCTGCCCAAGCGGGACCATGCACTTTACATGTGTTTCCCCTAGACATCACCTCTACTTCTCCAGAAGATTTTTACATGTGAGTAAGAGGCCCAGAGAGGTGGTGTGGTTTGTACAAGGTCCCACAGCTTCTGAATGGCAACGCCAGGATGTGAGGTCCAGTAGATCTGTCTTGAAAGCTCATCGCCTCATGCTGCCTCTCAAATAGGGAACAACTTGCTGAAGTTGGGGTTTGGCACCACAGAAATTCTGGAGCCCTCACAGATCATTTCCAGAAAGGCAAAGTGAGATCTAGAGAACTGAAGCAACTTGCATACAGTAGGCATTCAATAAGGTAGCAACACTTTAGAATGGTTTTCCAAGCCCCTGGCTAATTGTTGATGTTTGCCCCTTGAACAGGACTGTCCAGCTCTGCCAGTCTCTGTCTCACCCGCTGGCATCTGAGCCCCATTCTCCCTAGGTGTCCTCGCCTCAGGACCACGTCCGTCTACTTACTGGGCTGGCAGTGGCATGACACATTTTCCATCTTGACCCTGGTGCAGGTCAGCCAGCTCCATGACCTCTACCACATTGATGAAAGCCCGTGGAAGCTGTGGAGAGTAGAGGAGGTGGGCTTCAGTGGTCCCCAAGCACTTGTGGGGGAGCAGAGCTTACTGCTGGAAAGAGTTTGGGGGATCGTCTACGGTGTACTTCCCCCTCCCCAATTCTACCAATAAACTGAGGCTGAGAGAAGAAACGTGCCTTATGTTATCTTGTGGGATGGTGTTTATTGGCCCTACTTTATAGATTAGGAAACCGGGACACAGTCAACTTGCCCAAAGTCACATGGCTAGAAAGTCACAGTGCCCGGTGACAAGTCAAGCCAACTGGCTCCAGAAGCAGGCTCTTTGCCACCCAATCAAGGGAGTCAGATCCAGTTAGACTCCACCCCACAGAGAAGCTTGGCAGCTGCCTCCCTCCCATCACATCCATCTGGGTACCTGCTCCTGGGGGACTCTGTGTAGTGTGCATCTCACTGAACACAAGTCTTCTAGCTGTGCTCAGGGAGAAACCCCTGGTGAGCCAGCAGACTGCCTGGTTGCTGGCAGGAAATAGGACCCGGGAACATGCCGCTGTCCTCCCTACCTGCTTGTAGAGGATGTCCAGGGCCTGCCGGATGTACTTAACATACTCCTCAGCGGAGCGGGCCTCCTGTGAAGAAGGAAGGGGCTCTGCTCAGCTCCTGGGAGGAGGGGGAGAAGTTGGCCTGATGCCCAGCACAGGAGGGTCCTGCACCGGATGGGAAGCCCAGCCCTTGTTGCTGATGGACACAGTCTCCGGTAAGAAGTCACGCCTTGGGGACTTCTCTGGTAATCAGTGGATGCCAATGCAGGGAATGTGGATTTGATTCCTGGTCGGGGAACTAAGCCCACATGCTGCAAAGAAACCTGTGCCCGGCAACTACAGAGCCTGCATGCTGCAAGCAGAGAAGCCTGCAATGAAGAGACCACGTACCATGACAAGGACCCAGCAAGGCCGAAAAAAGAACAGCACCATCAATGGCCCCACCCCACCATCTCCATGGTATCTCTAACCCAGATCCTGACAGTGCTGGCCCCCCTGCCACAGCCTCCCCATCACTTCTACCCTTGTAACTCAGCTTGCGGGCCTCTTCTCTTGGCCCCTCTCCCAACTGGAGGCTGATTTAGCCCCTTCCAAAAACATGGCCTGAATCCTGGTGATGGCCCCAAGTCATTTCCACAAAGTGCTGCTCTCAGGAAGGTAAACCTGACTTTGCATGAAGACAGGTCTTCTGGGGTTACTTCTGGCTCCCTGGACCCCTCGGAGTGCAGGACACAATGACCTTTAAAATCCCATGAGGCTGAATCACTTCTGCTTCTAGTCTGGGCAGTGAGGAAGAGAGGTCCCTGTGTGGGGGAGTCTGGTTCTCATCTAGAATTTGGGGACTGTCTCTCTGAGCCACAAAGAATGATAAATGCCTTCTCCCTGCTGCCTGTGACTGTCTAACATTCTAGCACAACCTCTGAGTTAGGGCAGCTGCTTTTTTTTTTTTTTCCTGGCCAAATAAAATATAGCACATCCTCAACGGAGAACAAGATGAGTTCCAAAAGTTATTACCTCCCAAAGTTTGTAAGTCTGGACGTTATCTCCCCATAGAAACAAGGTTGGGAGTGGGTTAGGTTCATAGGCTGGCTGAAGGTGATTAAAACATTTTTGTCCCTGAAGGGCAGTGAGCCATGGATCAGGATTGGTTCAACTGTATCAACCATATTTATGACATTGTTTCAGCCTCCCCCTGCAACCTCCCCACCTTAAAGAAACACCGAAAAAATGGGCAGAGACTACAAACAGGTGAGGGGGCTCCCTGGTTATCCACTGGCTACCAGAGAACAGTATTTAAGGGTGTAAGAGAGACCACCTCAGCAGTGCCTGAGAGTGGGGGCGTCCAGACACACCTGGAATCAGGGAACCAACACAGCAGCCACTCAGGAGTGGGGACGGCTGGCCTGCCAGGCATGTGTGAGCCAGACTGTCTGGGCAGAGTCAGGTGCCTAGGAGAGTCGGCCTGGGCGCCTCCCACGGGGGACGTCCCAGCCTCGATACAGACCGTGACCTTGGCCATCAGTTCCGTCCCCCAGGGGCCTGGTCAGGGGCCTACCTCATTGTTACAGTAATGGCACAAGTCATTGCTCCCAATGAAGAGTGTGATCAGCTTCCAGTCCTTCTGTAGGTTGATTTCCTGAGGGGGCAGAAGAGCCCATTTAGGCCTTGGTGGGGGGCAGGGGGCACAAGCATGTGCTAGACACCCCTTCCCCCCAGCACCTTTCATCCTCTGTGTCACAGTGGAGAAAAGATATCACGTGGGGCTCCCTCACCCTCACTTTGGTGCTGGGCAAGGACTCCAGTGTGTGTGTGTGTATTCGTGTGTATGTTTGTGTGTGTGTGTTCAGTATAGAGAACTTTTTTCCCTTAGAGATCATAGAAACCTGAAGTCCAGGAGGAGGTGGCTTGTATTAACATACTACTAAAGAGCTGACTCACTGGAAAAGACCTTGATGCTGGGAAAGATTGAGAGCATGAAGAGAAGGGGGCAACAGAGGAGGAGATGGTTGGATGGCATCACCGACTCAGTGGACGTGAGTTTGAGCAAACTCAGGGAGACAGTGAAGGACAGGGAAGCCTTGCCGTGCTGCAGTCTGTGGGGTTGCAAAGAGTCGGACATGACTTAACAACCAAATAATGATAAAATGTGATCCAAAGACCTTCAAAGGAGCCCAGGGCAAAAGATGCATCTAGAAGCAAAAGCCCAGAGCTGCCTGGGTCTAGAGAAGGGGACCAGTTGGACTGAGAGGTGAGGAGGGGGCTGGAAAGGTTCTAGGGAGCCTGCTTTCCACTCAGCAGCCCCATAATAGGAGTGTTGCCAGGCAGTGACTTCCAAGGCATAAACCCAGAGCATTGAAAAAAGTGCTGGAGAGGAGGTTTAGAGGGGCCGGGTAAGAGGGAAGGAGGAAGGATTGGAATGAGAAGCCTATTTTTAGAAGCCCAAGTTTACATAATAGGGTTGGGAAGCCAGCTCTTGGGTGCAAGGGAAAGCTGCCAGAGCCGAGGCCTGCCACCTCCAGCAGCCCTCTGCTCATCTCCTCCTGCAGCCGGCCTGGAGGGGAGGGTGCCTGGGGAAGGGGTGCAGCAGAGACGGCATCTTGGTGGCAAGGCCTGCTCATCTGGTCCCTCATAAAGATGAGCCAAGAGACTGAAGTGCAGCGGCGCAAAGGGGCCTCCTTCAGGGCCACTTGCCCCCACCCCAGCTAAAGGCAGAGGGTGGCCCGGGGCCTGTACTCACAGGGCTGGTTTTCATTCGCTCCAGGAGGTCCCGGGCCTGGGCTGGCATGTCCCTGGGCAGAGGAGGGGAAGGGAACATTAGAGCTGGTTCACGAGCAAGGGCTCGAACTGTAGGATTTGGGCTTGGCAAGATGTTGTTTAGGAAAAAAAAAAAAAGTTATATAAAGACCTTTTGCTTCAGAAGGTATTGAAAGGCTTTCAGTTCTCAAGAAATCTCAACCTATGAACAATCAAAGATTTGCTGTGGGTGTTGGAGCCCCAGTTGATCCTGACCCTGCCAGGGGGCTGACACACATCTCACCACCCCCTTCTGCAGGCCTGGTCCTCTGAGGCCACTTCGGCAGCAGGGATGGTGTGGGGGGTTGTTGGCAGGCAGGCAGTGGGGATCTGTTCAACCTTCCCGTCAGTGACGTTCCCTTATATTTCATCCAGCTCTCTTCATTGCAGGCTGAACCTGTTCAGTTCTTATTCGGCTGCCTGTCTTAAAAATAACCTTTTGTATATTTGAAAAAAGCCATCACCCCAAATGATCCCTCAGCTTGCTCTTTTCCAAGCTTCATGAGTCCCTCAACCTTTACCTCTAAGTCCCAGTCTCTCTTCTTTTAATCCTTCTGTTTTTCTTTTCTATCATTCCTTTGGATTTCCAAACCAGTCCCCATCTCCTCACTTTCCCCGCTGGTAACAAAGCAGGATGAGGGAGACAAATACCGACAGGGCTAGTCCTCACTTCACCTGCTAGATGTGCGCCACGAATGCTTCTAGGTTAGAGAGAGGCGTGCCAACGGAACCCTACTCAGCAATCAAGGAGAATGAACTAGTGACACACATAACAACAGGGATGTATGTCAAAATAATTTTGCTGGGTGAAAGATGTTCGACAAGAAAAGAGTACACAGACTTCACTGGTGGTCCAGTGGCTAAGATTCTGTGCTCCCAACGCAGGGGACCTGGGTTTGATTCCTGGTCGGGAAACTAGATCCTCCATGCCACAGTTGAGTTTGTTGCCGCAACTAACGATCATGCCTGTTGCAATAAAGATCAAAAATCCCACGAGTCACAACTAAGACCTGGTGCAGCCAAATAAGGAAATATTTTTTAAAAAAGGGAAAAGAATACATCATCTATGGCTCTGTTTCTATAAATTTCTAGAAAATTAAACCTAATCTATAGTGACAAGAAAGCAGGTCAGTGGTTACCTGGGTCCCAGGGAGTGAGTGGGATAGAGACCAGAAGGGGCAGAAGGGAGGGACTGATTACAAAGCAGCACAGGGAAACTTTTGGAGGTGATGGATATAGTCATCATCTTGATTGAGGTAATAGTTGTACAGGTATATGCGTATAACAAACTGATTAGATTGCACCCTTTTAATATGTACAGTATGAAAGTGTTAGTCAGCTGTGCCCCACTCTCTGTGACCCTGTGGACTGTAGTGCATTAGGCTCCTCCATCCATGGGATTTTCGGGGCAAGAATACTGGAGTGGGTTGCCATTTCTTTCTCCAGGGGATCTTCCTGACCCAGGATTGAACCCACGTCTCCTGCATTGTAGGCAGACTCTTTACTGTCTGAACCACTGGGGAACTGGTACAGTGTACTTATGTCAATTATACCTCAATAAAGCAGTTATTTAAAACATATGTATAACAGAAGGGATACAGCAAATGGAGGCTTCCACGGAAGAAGTCATAAAAGAAGGAAGTGGTACAGAATGGGTATTTTAAAGCTTTGCGTGTCCACAGTGAGCTGGGCATGTGGCCAGGCACACATGGCACCATTTCTGCCATGTTCCTCGTTTATTCACTCAGGACCGTATCTCATATACTGTTGCTATGAAATTCATAAGGAAAGCCTGGTTTGGTTAAAGGTGACCACAGAAGTCTCTGTAATCTTTTTACAGGTTTGAGATATGAACAGGGGTATCTGTGGGTGGTAAGCCCTCCAAGAACACTAGTGGAAGTCAGGAATGCCCTCTTTTCCCCTCTCCCTAGCCAAGTTCTTCCCACACTTCAAGCTCAGAGCAAGCCCTATCTCCCCTAGGAGCCTTCTCTCTGGGTTTGTTTACCCACATCTCCATTTCCTTTTTCAGTCTTGGTGTGCAGAGCCATGCTTTGGGAGCTATGGGACCAGGGATCCTCTTCCAGCTCTGCTACTAGTTTGCTGTGGAGCTCACCCAAGTTACGGAACCCTGCTAACCTTGAATTTTTTCAACTCTATACAAAGAGGCAGGACTAGATGTTTTCTGGGGTCCCTTCTGGGTCTGTACCTGTCTGTAACTAGACTGCCCAGTTCACATTTTACACTTTTCTGTTTTCTGAATACAAAATCATTTCAGTCTGCAACATTGCCATAAACAACACTTCTTCCCCCCAAAATTATTTCCTGTTGGTTTAGGCTCCTTAACTAGACAGCAAGCTCTTTGTGGGCAGACAGTTCACTTTTTGATTCTTCTGTATCTTTTAGTAACCTCCATGGGGCTCAGTCCTTCCCAGGTGCTCAGTGAATTCTTGCTTATTGTTTGATAGAAAAGGAAGTTTGATCTTAAGTAAAACTTTGAAACAAAATACCCTAATGATGACCATTTTTTTTTTTGGATACATATTATAAACTAGGTGGGTTATTGGTCTCATCGAATCTTTGTGACAGCCAAGAGAAGTAGGTACTATTATTATCTCCATTTATAGATGAGGAAACAGGTTCAAGATACTAAGTGACTTGCCCAAGGTCACACAGCCAGCAAGGCTGGGGGCTGGACATAGATAATCTAACTGGAGGTCTCATTATCCTGGTTGCTCTGCTGTGGCATTCATCTCTCTCTTTAGGTGAACTTAATCTTTTCTGCACCATGTCACATGACACAGGGCAGATAAGGAAGGCTCACAGCACGGTGCTCCATTCTTGCTTACTTAAGCTGACTAATGGCTTGCTGTCCTTTCCCCTAACACAGGCCCTCCGAGATCCTAACAAGAAGCTGCACGTGTCGGCCACCTCCACTGCCACTCTTCGTTCTCACGGAGACACCAAGCAGTAGTGAAATAGAAAAGGCAGTTTAAGAGAAGTGAAGCAAGAAAGGGGAAAGGGGCTTGAACGTCAACAGACTAAAGAATCAATTCATGGTTAATGAAGCCTGAGCTCTATAATGATATTCATAAAACCGTAATGATCATCATCTCATCATGGCAATACCAGCAACTAGATGTTGATATTACAGCCCCAGGCAGCCCAGTTTTTCACAGAAAAATAAGTTCTTCCTGCTTATGACGCTGAGGAACTGACATTGCTTCCTGTGGCTCAGAGACTCAAACCTAGCAAGCGTGGGGCCCTCCTTACCGTGTCTGAAAGGAATGCTGCCTGTAAACAGAGTGAGTCAAGCCGGTTCTGTCTCCCTGGTGATGTGACTGCAGCAACCCTTCTACAAAGCAAAGACCCAGCACACTCCGTGCAGAAAATCAATGAACTCTGTCAGGCATTTCAACTTTAATTATCTGGATTGTTGTCAACCACAGAAATCCAAGTGAAAACAAACAACTGCCTCGGTGTTTTAGGGGCTCTACCACCTAACTCCCTAGTGTCAGATACAGCCTTTTGAGAGTCCAGCACTAGAGGTTCAGAGGCGAAAAGAGAGAGAAAGGAAGGGTGGCCCTCTGTCGGGCCCTGCTCTGAGTTCCAGGGGTGCTGAGAGTCCCCCAGGCATTCGACTCTGGTTTCCCCTGGGTGGGGAGGTCAGCTGAAGTCAGCAGGATGCATCCTGGGCCCCGGCTACCTGCCCGTTGTCCAGCCACCCTCAAGTGCTTCCTCCTACTGCCCTGAGAGGTGTTAACAGTGCCGCAGGCAGAGCGAAGGCTCTGATTCAGCCTGTTTCATCCTGGTTTCCCCGGGCATTTGCGCTGATGACCCTGGGCTGTTCAGGAAACGGTTTAAGCTTCTGGGTCCTCATGCTAATACCCATCTCAAAGTGGGTGAGGATTTCAGGAGATAATCCACATGAGGGGCAGCTCGGGGCTGGGTAGCAAAAGCATTCCATCCACAGCCCCTGGTACTGCACAGACACCACCCTTCTCTCCTCCCCAATCTCTCAGGCTTGCCCTCCTCTGTCCCTCTGGTACCCCCGCCTACTCACCGAGCCCTGGCCCCTTCTGTGGCTACGTTCAGCCCCGCTGTCTCCTCCTGGGTGCCAGTGGAGAAGCCGAGGATGTTGGGGTTGAACTTCTTCAGAATGTCTTTGAAAGGGGAGACGGAAGAGTGCACAGGTGAGAGGGAGATGGATGTACAATGTTGGGGCACAGGTGTGGACCGGATGCTCCTGGTCTTTTCAGGGTGGGCTGACTCCCCCTCCTTATATAACCTTCTCTTCCCTTGCTCAGGGGAGGGCCCTGGCCACAGCGAGGGGTTGTTATGGCCACAGTGATGGTGCTTCTCTGTGTTGCTACTTACTGGGAAGTGTGGTGTGGGTCCCTAAGTCGCCATCCCCTCCAATGCTAGGGAAGAGAAAGCACATTTGTTAAAATCACCAATCATCATGTTTCTGAGTCAGAACCAGAGAGGCTGCCCCAAGGCAGGATTCTCATCCCCCTTAGGACCAGCATGAGCATCAGGGCATCGCCTTGCATTCCAGCCCTGGGCCATGGGTATCTGGCCTCGTCTCTGACGAGTGATGGGGAAATATACCACCCATGCCTGTATGGGGAGCATCATCAACAGAGATGAGAGAACACCCTCACCTCCAGGAGAGTCCTCTCCAGGATGTGGGGAGGTCACTGGAGTTGCTGGGTTGGGCTCCTACCGCTGTCTGAAAAAGGCAAAGAGAAGGCTGTAGAGCTGGGCTGGGTCAGGGACAGGCTGGGGGCCCTGGGGAGAGCCCCTCTGGCCCTGGGGTAGAAGCTGGGACCTGGATTTACCTTTTCTGAAAATGGTACCAGTTTTTCTCCAGGCCGCTTAATCTCTGAGTTTTCGTAACTCCCCGACCTTCCACACACAACCAGTAACCAAGTCACGGAAGAAGCAAGATGCTTCCTCCCATCTTCTCTGTCTTCCAACCCTTTGTGTTCCCTCTGCCATACTCCCTGGTGAGACTCTCATCTCCTTGCCATGGACAGCCCTGGCCCCATTCGGCCCTAGCTCCCAGTTGAGAGCCCCTCTGGCCCTGGGGTAGAAGCTGGGACCTGGATTTACCTTTTCTGAAAATGGTACCAGTTTTTCTCCAGGCCGCTTAATCTCTGAGTTTTCGTAACTCCCCGACCTTCCACACACAACCAGTAACCAAGTCACGGAAGAAGCAAGATGCTTCCTCCCATCTTCTCTGTCTTCCAACCCTTTGTGTTCCCTCTGCCATACTCCCTGGTGAGACTCTCATCTCCTTGCCATGGACAGCCCTGGCCCCATTCGGCCCTAGCCCCCAGTGTCTCTTCCCTTCTCACTCAGTTGCCCACCTGCTCCTCCAAGCACATCTGCTGCTTCACGCTTCCCCTGACTCTGACCCTTCACCAACATTCTGAACTCACCACGACCTGGTTTCCACTTTCCTTTCTTGTTCACCCCCCTTTCCCGTCCACACACACCTTCAAGTCTAAACAAGTTGATCTGAAGCATGAGAGCCTTGGGGCAGCCTATTAACAGCCGCTCCATCCCTTTCCAGAATACAAAACTTCCTTTCTAGCCCTTAAGTCTCCCGTTCATTCCATAAGGTTCATTCATTGGTCAGCTTCTACTTCCTCCATCAAGCTTTACCTAAAGGCCCTACTAATAAAAAAGAGAAATTCCTCTTTGAAACTTCTAAAAGTAAGTGAACCAGGGAAATAATACAAGGATTTTTTAGTTAATAATTTACCCCTACTTTAATAACCTTGCCTCCTGCCACAGGTTCTACATCCCTCCTCACCCCTTACCCACATATACACACCACCAGAGCCGATGAATGGTTAAGAGCCTGATGTGTCTCCTTCCACAGCTTTCCCCGACACACTCACACACATATGGGGAAGTTGTTTTTCTATGGACACGAACACCTGATTTCAAGAGTCCTATTTGTCACCTATCTGGATAGGTGTCTCCTTCAGTGTAAGTTTTTTATTTTCCCAGCTGGACAAGTTTTAAGAGAGTTAAGACCATTTCTCATACTTCTTTTCCCTCTGAAAAGCTAGCAGACTGTCTCACACATAGCAATAGTGAAATCTTGGGCTGGCCAATATAATTCCTTTAGTGAAACCGTACTATGTGCAGGAATTGGGTCCCTTCTGCCCCCAAGAACACATTTTTGAATGGGGTGAAGGGGAGCTGGGTGGTTTGTGGGTAGACCCACCACAGGAGGAGGGAGTGAGGGAGATGAGTTCCCTAGTGATGTCTGGCAGACTTGGATAAGTACCTTAGAACATACAGATGAAATGCCTGGGAATGGGGGAAGAAGGGATGGAATGGCTTCGATCTGGGGCTGGAGGGAAGCCTCATGGGAGAAGTTGGTGTTTGAGCAGGGGTGTGGAAGGGTGGAGGGCAGGGCTTCTAGATTGCCTGCTGATGTCTCGTGGCTCCCTGGCTGTGCTTCAGTGCCAGACACAGGTAGGTTCTCGACAGTCAGCTAGATGCTGAACGCCTGTACTCACAGTCAGCGAGTCACCCAGGGCAGCCACCACTTTGATATCCGCTGGTCGGAGCTCATGGACTAGGGAGACAGGCAAAGAGACGAATGGTTGGCAGAGGTCTTCCTTTCAAACTCTTAACCTGATTAGAAGCCTGAGATTCCATTCTCATCCCATCCATCCCCATCACACTTATTTCCAGCCTAAGGCTTCAGAAAACTTGTCTCTTCCATGCATCCCGAGCAACCAAGGCACTGAAGGTAATGGGCGTGAGGCTCTCAGCCACCTGGAGAGGAGCCCAGTTCTTGAGGGGTCCAAGAAAGTTCCAGCTGTGGGGATCATGAGCACAGGCAGAGAGGACCCTCATTCCTGACTGTATCTACCTCCCTAGGCAGGGAGCCCTGAGGGGGTGCCATTAAGAATAAGTTGAGATGAGAAGTGTGGTTTGGGGAGCACCTGGGGGCCCAGCCGTGCTGCAGGCCAGCTTGTCATGGGCTGCCCAGGATCAAGGTCTACAGTGCACAGGAATCAGCAAGGCCTGCTCAAGGCTCCAAGATGTGCTTGTTGGTTCTCCCAGCAACCTGCCACTTAGCCCTTGACTGAAGGGGGTGATGACATTTATACTCACCTGACGTGGGGACACCATTGGAAGGATTCTGCTCCGTACACAGGAAGTCACTGCCCCAGTTCTAAATCGACAAAAGCAAACACACAACAGTAGACACTCACAGTGCAGGAAGGTTAGCCCAAGAAGAGTTAGCTAAAGAATTCTTCCCCCGCACACAGCTGTTCTCTGAACATGGTGCCTTGATGAAAACCAGCAGAGGCAGCTGAGAGACACTGGCATCCAGGATATAGGTCACTGATTCTTTCATGTGAAATCCAGGGAAGATCCCCTGGAGAAGCGAATGACAACCCACTCCAGTATTCTTGCTTGGAGAATCCTACAGACAGAGGAGCCTGGTGAGCTACAGTCCATGGGGCCGCAAAGAGTCGGACACTACTGAGCAACTAACACATTCACTTTCACTAATCTAGAATCTATTCTAAGATTCTGTATTGACACCCACATAAACACAAATGCCTCCTCAACCTTCTTCCAGTCTCCACCAAGAATTCCTTAGCTAAAACTATGTCACTGTAGAGGATCATGTGAGGCAAAGAGCTGTGGGTTGTGGATGGAGTGAGAGGGGAATCGAAGAGAAAAACGGTGTTTGCCACCTCCCCGTGCACAAAACAGTGCTTGGGTCTCATCCACAGAAATTCTGACTTTGTCTGGGGTGGCACCTGGATTCGATACCTTTTAGTTGCTCCCCAGGTGATCATTGCATAGAGTTTGCAAACTACTGTCTTAGATCTCCTCTCCATAGGGCAACCACAGGGTTCCACATGGGTTTAGGTGGTGGTGTTTAACATGAAACTAATGAACACTAATTACAGTGCTAGGACTAAAACAATAATTACAATATTTTTAGGAAAGCAAGGTGAAATTTTTACAAATTTTTACAGATGCAAAGTTTCTAGTTTCTGTATATCATTTCTGAATGTGTGTATGTCTTTTTGTGTATTTAATAGCCAACCAGTTCCTTGCATGTATATAAATGAAAGTCTATAACTTGGATTTTTTGTTTGTTTTCTTAGTTGCTAAGTCATGTCCAGTTCTTTTGCATCCCCATGGACTGTAGCCCACCAGGCTCTTCTGTCCATAGGATCTCCAACGCAAGAATACTGGAGTGAGTTGCCACTTCCTTCTCCAGGGCTCTTCCCCATCCAGGGATCAAACCCACATCTTCTGTATTGGCAGGCAGATTCTTTACTGCTAAGCCACCAGGGAAGCCCGGACCTGTGTGGGCTTTTAGTCACACTCTCTTGACTCTGGAATACAGAGCACACTTTCCAAGTACTGATGGAGGAAATGAGGTAGGAAGCAGAGGGCATAGCAGCTGGGAGAGAAACAGACATCCTTCCCTAGTGTGCCAGACACCTGCACGTCCCCAGAGGGGCTTGAGAGACAAGCCCAGTGCTGAGTGCACAGGAGGGCTCCACACATAGGTGTTGTCTGGTTGGCTGATTCTCTAGGTGTGTGGTTGCCAAACCTTTGGAAGTTTGTCTCTTTCATCCAATCAGAGGCTGATGTAGACACACCGTGTTAAAACACTCCTCTCACACGGGAGCAACAATGCAACTTCCTTTACATACTATTTGCTGAATCTGATGTAAATGAGTTTATTCCAAGGAACTGTTCAATTAGTCATTTTGATGGAGTCCTTATTCTGTGTGGAGGTTCTATTGAAATCAAGAGCATGTTTGTGTGTAGATGACAAATATCCAGAGGAGATGCAATTTAAAATAATTCTACAGCCATGAGTGCTTTAGAAACATCTCAGAGAACTGATGAGCCAGAGACAAACCCATCCCCTGCAGGCCAACAGACGCAGGTTGGAACTGGAGCACGTTCATCTGTCCCAAGGGAAGAACTGCTTAGGGTGCATAGGCTGCACCCTACGCCAAGGCACCCAGATCGCCTGCAGCTCTTGGGAAATGCAGGTCCTGAGTCAGCAGGACTGGGGTGCCAGCCAGGACTCTGCATTTTTAACAAGTTCTCAAGTAATGTTGATGTGGCCCGTCTGTGGCTAATTTAAATAGCAAAGTATTTTTTAAAAAATCACTTTCTGTGCCTGAGTTTTTCACTCTTCCAGCAACAGAAATAAAGGCACATGAGACTAAGATCAAAGACAATGGGCCAGAACCACTTTGTTCGTCAGTGTATATCTGGCACTTGGCACAGCACCTGCCCCATTTAGGCATCCAATAAACACACATGTTAGATAAATAAACAACTGCCTAACTGACAAGATGCAGCAACATTTCAGTTCTAATGGATTTTGGTCCACGATTGGCCTGAAATAAGCCTCTGTTGGGCTAATGTGAGCCTGAGAGAATTCGGAGCGGCTGAACAGTGGCCTTACCTAGGCCGTGAAGCTGGTGTGGCCTGTATCTCAGAGCTGAGCATCTGACAGTTCTTCAGTATCTTCTTGTAAGTTAGTCTCAGTGCTTCAGCTGGCTTATAAAAGGTCTTTCCTCACTCCTGCTACTCCCCATCCATTTTCCACACTAATCGGGGAGCTCTTTTTAAAAGGTGAACCAGATTATACCACTTTCTCCTAGAACCTCCAAGATCTTCTCACAGCTCTCCACCAAAGTTCAACCTTCTTTCTCAGGGGTTCAGATTCTGTATGATTATGCCCTTGATGACCCCGCTTATCTCATGACCCCAAACTCCACTTCATCTGCACACCCATAGCCATGCTGACTTCTTTCTCCCCTCAAATGCCCCCAACTCAGCCCCAGTTCTGAGCCTCTGCAATCGCTGGTCCTGGTCACAGCTCATCAGAATGTGCTTTCCTTGTCCCATCGCACCTTCTCAAGACTGTCCTTAGTTTCTGACACGACTATGTTTTGCTATCTATCGGATGCCTCCTTCAGTAGACTGCATGGTCCGTAAAAGGGATGGGCTCCATCTGTCTGCTCTACGGCTCTATCTTCCTGAAACAGTGCCCAACACACAGGAGGTGCCCAGTCTGGAAATGACCTCTAACTCCCGAGGACAGAACTATGTCTGACACTCCTCTGAGTCCCTGCTGGCCCCTAGCACCCTATGCTCAGCTGACACTGGTGATTGATTCCCTGTCCAGGTGGCCGGCAGATGTGGCCTGGACCAAGCCTGTCCCGCAAGGCCTGCTGTGCTTCAGGATCTTCCAGGCCATCTTTGCAGCAACTGTCCCTAAAGCCATGGGCCTTAAATACTCAGAGCTAGAATGATTGACCTGAACCAGACAAGCCCTGGAGACCCACCTGCATATACATCAGCTTCCTGGGGGCCCAGCCCCTGGAATTGAGGCTCTTCCTACTCAGCTCCCACCTTACAGGAAATCGATGTGCATTATACCCACTGCCTCCCCCTCATCCCTTCTTGAAAGGCTGAGCTGCCTGATCAGAAATGATGTCTGTACAAAGGTCAAAGCTGACTGATCCACAGGCACTTCCTCTAGCTGGTTGCTGACATCAGGAAAACACTTGAGGACAAGTTAGGACAATCCTGGGACTCTGTGGTTCAGGAGCCTTTGTTTCACATTCCAATATCCAGTAGGTAAGAAGGGTACGTTTCTGCTTAAGCTACCTCTCTGAAATCCACACCACTCCCTGAGTCGCTGGGGGTGGGGGGTGGGAACGGTTTGTCTCTGAGAGAGGCAGACATGTGTCAGGAGTTATTACCTCAATGGCTGGCGTGGTGGAGTATGTGTAGTTACTGTTGCGCGGGGTTCGCAGGAAGGGCTCAGTCTAAGGAAAAGAAACCACAGGGAGAGGTTATGTGACAGCCTGGAAGACTGCTTAGGAAATATTAAGTATTAACAGTCCTATCCTCTAGGTTCATTTAACATGATTCTTCTGCATTTAAATAGAATCATACTGACAGAATTTCATTCATTCCCCAGAGGGTTTTACATAACAGCTTTGACAAGGGATGCACAATAAAAGGACTAAAAAGGGTTCCATCCACATTCTTTTCAGGGTTCTGTGCTTTTCTTTTCACCCCAATAATGGAACATCTCCCTAATCATCAGAATGACTTTCTCTCCTTTGCCATCGCTCTTGCAAAAGACTGATATTATAGGGATCTTTTTGTCTCCAAAAAATGTTATGATCATCAGTGTTTTTAAGCATCTGTTGCTGTGATTTTGCCTCCTTTGAGTTATGTCCCTTACCTGTTTCGGGTTGGCTTCACATACGCTGGTTGCATTTTTTTCTCATGAAATGGCCTCTTCATTCCCTGCTCACCTTTCTATTTTACCATTGGTTTCATACATGCCCCGTCAAGAATCTAAGTGTATTCCGTTGTGGATGATAAGTTAGTTGAAGAAGGAAGTAGACAGAGGGGTAATGGGGGAAAGCAGGTAATGAGAAAACGTGGAAATGATAGTGAAGCAAGAAAAAGTTCATAAGACAGAGATCAGCCCAGACAGCCCAGGGCTGTCAACACCTTCCCAAGTCGTGCTCAGTGGAGTAGAAGGGCCATGGTCTGAAAATCTGGGAATAAAATGGGAGTAAGTAGGAAGAAGCAGAATGTTGGAGGAGATGTCATTGTATATCTGTTCCAGGGGTTGAAAGCCCATTGCCCATCTGCTTTATTTTGGCCTGAAAGGTGTTTAAAAAGATGACAGCCCTGAATGCTGCCACAAGAGGTGTGTGCCCTTCAGTTCTGACCTGCCACTGTCTCTTGTCCATCCCACCCACACAGTCCTGTTCTAGCCTGGCACTGCATCTGAGCTTTCAACCCTGAGTGATCCCACTTTACAGGTGAGGGGCAACTGAGGTGCAGGGTGGAGCAGGGACCTGCCCCAGGTGCACTGAGGGCAGAGCTGGGCCTGATCCACCAGGCCTCCTGACCAGCAATGCCCTCATTCCACAGCTCACACCAGGGTCAGGCCTGAAAAAGACCTGGGTCCAGACAGAGGGATGAGGAGGTGGTCTTAGCAGTTCACTTGGAGGATGAAATCTACATGCACAAAACCCAACCCCCAGCCGCCAGCACAGACCTTGCCCCCTGGGGCATGCCACGCCTCTCCTTTGGTCTGAGTCCAGGCCCTCAAAACACGGGCCAAAGGAGCACTCAGGGCCAAGGGCAGGAAGTGTGCCCTGGACCGTCTGCTAGAGTGCAAGGGGAGAGAAACCTTACAGCAGCGTGTCACCAGGGTTAACCAGACTTGTCTCCAGCCAGTGCTATTCAGTGTCCCCTGTCCCGTGAGATTCCCTAGCAGCTGAGGGCACGTAGCATCCTATAAGCAACTGACTCACCTTTGTAAAACCCCATGTGTTCAGAGCTCTGTTCTAGGTGCTGGATGAAGGGAGGATCCAGAAGCATACAATTCAGTGAGGCAGAAAACATGACAAGTATTGGGTAGCGAAGCATCAAAGAACAGTGTGTCCAGTAAGTGCAGTAACTGCCGAGGAAGGATTGTAAGATCTGGGAATGTGTGGTCCTTAAAGATGAGTCTCAGTGGCAGGTAGGCCACTCCTCATTATTATCCCCCTACTTCCCAAGACCTGGACTGGGCACAGGGCCTGGGAGCCGGAGCTTTTCTCAGAGTAGCTAGCATAAGAGGAACCAGAGGGCAGACTCTACCTGCCCTTCTGCAAGTGCTGAAAGTCAAGCTGGGGAGTTTATTTCATCACATGACCCAAGGGTAGAGGGAAGGGCCAGAGGGGACAGACTAACTAAGAGGTCAGAGGTCAGGGAGACACTGGAATGTGGTGGGAAGTGAGGCCAGGGAAGGAACAATGAAAACAGGTACAGGACAGGCCCAGGCAAGAGGCCCGACCGCCTGGGGCCTATTTTACTGATTGTCGGCTGCACTGTGCATGCGTGAGTCAGACTGGGTGAAAGGCCTGGAACTCAGCAGATTGTCTGCTGGCTCTCCTAGGCTCAGCTGGAAATACCAGTAAGCAGAAAGCGAAGCCCACTGAATGCCCGCACAAGGAACTGTCCTCCTCGGTACAGCTGGGGAAAGATGGTGCAGCCTGCCCGGAGGCAGAGCCTGGTCAGCCACTGATGTGAGTCAGCAACAGGAGTCAGTGGCTACCAGAAAAGGGCGTGTGCATCCTGGCCATGCTAACAGGTAGAAACTTCCACAGTGAAGGAGAGCTGGTGTTCTTCTGTTCTGTGCTTCTCGGACCAAACCAGGTGTGTATAGTCAAGCCCGGGCATCGACTTAAGTGGGGTCATATTCCAAGGACTCATATCTACTGTATATAGAGGCAGGGTTTGGAATACTTGTCTGCCATAAATGGTTGAGGAAATTGAGGAGAAGATCCAGGAAAGGGTGGTAGTGGTAAAGAGGAGGAGGACATAGGAGTACCCACTGACATTTCTATCCCATCCCATCATCCCATCTCAAACATGACCTACTAGGCTGATTCCACAAGCTGTTAATGGATAGCCACTTGGCTGTTAGTAACGCACTGCCTTGAGAGTGTGGAGGTTTAAGCAGAGGCCATAAGCCTCTGCTTGCTTCAGGAGGATGTGGTACATGCATGCTAAGTCCCTTCAGTTGTGTCCAACTGTGCGACCCTATGGACTGAAGCCCTCCTCCAGGGGATCTACCCAACCCAGGGATTGAACTCACATCTCTTTATGTCCCCTGCATTGGCAGGTGGGTTCTTTATCACTAGTGCCACTTGGGAAGCCTGGGAGGATGTGGTAGAATAACTCAACTATACGAAATGTTGCCTCAACAGGACTCCAAAGCCCTCCCCATGGAGATTCTAAAGCTATAAAATTCTCTGTTGCTTTATGATGGAAAGGAGCAGGTAACAATTTTAACACCCACAGTGACAAGGACCTGAACTGGGGGGAGTGGAAGTGGGAAGAGGAGGGACTAGGAAGGGTTCTATCAGGTGAGGTGCCTGACGTTTCACACCTGCAGAACTGCGGCCACCACAACGATATGGACAGACAGAGGAAGCCTTCAGGACTAGGGAGTTTGGGAAGACATTGATTTCAGTCCTATTTTGACATTCTTCCTCAAAAATTATTTCCTAAATGAATGCTGAGTTTGAGATGATGGGTTCAGGGCAGATTTGGGAGATTTGGAAGTTCAAAGCATTCAAAAGAGAATAACCTACGTAATGCTAAAATAGAAATATTGCTAAACAATAAAATATAAGAGAATCCCACAAAGCTCAGTTTTTCTCAAGAGTAAAGATTGAATGATGAAATATCACTTGAAATTATTTCTGTTTGTCTCACTATATCTTTCTATTTCGTTGGTACTCTGATCATATATTTAATCTGTCTTCTGGGTAAACTTTATATCCAAGGGAGAAAGACCTCTGAAGGGTTAGAAATATAGCTCAAGATTGGAGAAAAAAAAAATGAAGATGTAGGTTGGGGAATCCTAGGCAAGGAAATTTAACAGGAAACCCTGGAAATGGACAAATCTCAGAGTGAGGATTGTGTAGAGAAAGAGAAAAGAGAAGAAGGCTAAGTTATGAAAGTTGGAGAATGCCTACATTTTTGAGGCTGGGAGAAGGGAAGAGGGGTCATTAAAGGAGATGGGAGGGGGCAGAAACTAGAAAAGCAGAGCAGTCAAGGCGGTTTTCCATCCACTAATGCAGGGAGGAATAAATTCATGGAGGAGGTGGTTAACTCTGACAAGTGCTTTTCAAGGGCAAGAAAAATAAGAGCTGAAAAAGTACTCTGCTGGTCTTTGAGCCCATTTCTTCAAAGCCTGAGGAGGGGCCACAGGCAGCTGCCCTGGGTTAGGGAAGGAGTGGGCAGAGAGGTGATGAGGGACAGCAAGGGGACCACAGTCACGGTTCACAGACCAAATAAGATAAAGTTGCCTGTAAAATCACATGTCCAACCTGAAAGTCTAACAGAAATCCACAGAGCGCAGTTAAGCACCTGACCTGGCTGGGCAGAATGCACTTGCCCTTGACTGGAGCTGGGGGAGGAGCAGGCAGGAAGTTGAGAAAGAAGCTCCCCAGTGCTTGCATCTGTCTCAGCCCCTCCTCCCCGCTGGGTCCTGCCTGTTGCCTCTATGTTTAGACTCAGCTAGGATTAAAATATGTGCTGCCTGGCCCCTGTCAGCTCACACTGAGATGCTGGTGGACTTTTATATAGCTCCATGGCACACTGCAGGGAGCAGATGGGACCTGAGGAGTGCAGGATTCCACAGTGCCTGGTGCCTTGAAGTTGGGCCGGCCAACAGATGGATCTTTTGGAATGGGCTCCGGGGTTGCCTGGCAACCACTTCTCCCAGGCGGGGCTTCTACAGTTCCAGGAGGCTGGATTTGCTCGCCTCTGCTCACCAACGGCTCTGTCAGGCTGGTCCAGGAGGAGGAGCGGAGTCTAGCTCAGGAGTGGCCTGAGGTTCTGGCCAAGGCAGTAGCCTTTCGGGGCTCCTTGCCTGGTCTGGGGCCTTGAGGCCGGTGGTGACAGGGCTCTACCCGACCCAGAGCCTAGGCTCCAACCTGGTATACAGTAAAATTTGTGAGAAGGAAAGAAAGAGAGCAAAGGATGGCTCCCTGGACTGGGTTGTTATTACTTTCACTATTAAATAGAAGGAGAATTGGCAGACTGGAGAGGGTTTCCCATGGCTGATGTTCAGTATGGCCATATGGTTGTTAAAATATTGAAATACCACCCCCCCATACGGTTTATAGCCACCACTCTGAGTCCCCAAATGCCTCTACTACCCAGGTTGCCTGGCCCTACCCCTAGAATGCGCTGGACAAGCTCAGGATCTAGCAATTTAAGCATTTACACGTGATACAGAAGGGTCATTAGGCTTCTGCCCCACCCCTTCAGCCCGCATCTGACCGTCTAGAATAGAGGCATCCACGCTACACTGATTGTTACATCATTTGGCCATCATCTTTGCCCTGAGCCCTGGACCCAGCATCTGAGCCCTCTACTTTCACCGCCTCTACTTCTGAATCCCTTCAACCCACCCATCTGCTGAGGCTAATGGTACCCAAGGCTGAGCCTGGGTCCGAGACTGGTGTGGGGAAGGCGGCAGACAGGGAAGGGTGCCCACTGCCTCTAGACCCCTGGCAGACACATGGGGCAGATGTAGGTCCTCTCCCTGTTCAGTCGGGTCGGTGGGAGAGGGTGACGCAGTCAGACCCGGGCTGGAAACCCGGCCTCCCAGACTGAGTCAGGCTGTTCCCCTTTCATTGCTGTCAAGGGCTCTCTGGCCTCAACCTTATTTGGTTAATAAGCCTTAAGACAGGGGCTTGAAGAGGGAGCTGAAGGCAAAGGGCATGTGTACCTGCCCTACTCCTAGGCCTGAAATCAGGTCTAACAACCACTTACATCTTCCTCCTTAAAATGAGCCCAAGCCAGCCTCACTCCAACTGTCGCAAAGCTGGTCCTGCTTGTCCCTTCCCCAGGTGGCTCTAGGGCTTTCCTCTTTGACCTGTTTCCTGCCAGACACTCCCTATCCGGATTCCACGACCACTAACTGCAACTTCTGAGCTCAGCTGGCTTCACCCTAGGCCACCAACCTGCAGGTGGACCTTCCCACTGGCCCCACGTGTCTCTGCTGAAATGCTCAGTCTGGCCACCTCTGGCTTCTTAACTCCCCTCCTGAAGAATCCACACGTGTTACCCTGCTCATCTCCCTCCTCTGGGCTCAGGCCTCCTCTCCCACCTGCTTCTCCCAAAGACAGAGGTGCTTCTGCACCCTCTTCTCCCCTCTCCATTCTCCTCCACTCCCCTCCATCCTCTGAATCCATCTGCTCCCGGGCAAGGGGCAAGACAGGTGACAGACATGTGCTGGGGTGGGGGGGCGGGGGGTTGTAAAGGGAGATGGGCAGGGCCTGAGCTCTGGGTTTCTGGAGAGCAGCATTACCTGAGCAGGGCAGGAGAGGGGTATGTCTGCCGTCAGATCTAGGGTATCTGTTTTCCTTCCCAGTGGTTCAAGCTGATGGGGGAGGAAGAGAGAGCCGTGAGTGTACTAATTTGTCTCTGCTGAAATGAACATTCCCTGGCAGGGCATCCTGCAGTGGAGGAACACTCAGAACTTGATTTCAGGGGGGTTGGCTTCTCCTCCTGGCTCTGCCAGTCACCAGCTGTGGGATACTGGGCAAGTCTCTTAGCTTCTGCAGGATTCAGCTTCCTTGTAAACTTATAAGTCTTGCAGGGCTGTTGAGAAGCTTAAATGAGATAAACATGGCTTAAACTGCCTAGCAGAGTTGTTGGCACATAGAAAATACTGAATAAACATGAGGGTTCTGCCTTGCATTCATGTAAAGAGTCCTGCGTCACAGTTCAAAGCCCGTTGGAGAGGATGCAGTTGATCCAGGAATCTTAAGGACTGTATTTTTCATTCTACATCAACTTCTACAGAGACACCAATCACTCTCCTCCACACCTTGCTTGCAAAGGGAGGCCAAGGGAAAGCTCCATTCTGGAGGGGCTGGTGCTTTGCTCTAGACTAGAACCCCAGAGAACCAGGAAACCCCCCGCATCTTACCATGTTGACCCAAAGGGCCCTGGAGAGCTGGGAGTGGAATTTCTGACTTGGGTGGAGGCAGTCTGGGGCGAAGAAGGACACATCTGGGCGCCCATCCTGAAGGAGAGAAATAGACATCCTTAAGATCCTGTTGGTGCCGAGGATAGAGAGTGGGGCTCACTGGCAGGCCTGCCCTCTGGAGTGGACCTCTCGACACCCTGCATCCCCAGGGGGCTGCTCCCAACCTACAGCTTCCTAAGGGTCAGCTCACCTTGAGAAAGGGCTCAGAGTAGTCCCACAGATCAACAACCTTGAGTGACCCCAAGCCCTCAACCTGCTTTCTGGATCTCACAATTCCCATTATTTAAAAAGTGCTATATATATATATATATATATATATATATATATATATTTTAGGTGTATTTATGCAACCCATGCCATGGATGAGGGAATGAGATCCTAGTCCCTGAGGAAGTCTTAGCCAGCCAGCTGGGAACAGCAATTTCCCAACTCTTGACCAGTTGGTCCCAGTGAGCTTGGTAGGGAGAATAGGGCTTCAGGCCTGGGCAAAGTCTAGGTGCTTAAAGCTTCTTCCGGTAGGCCCTTGGGATGGAGGCCCAGGTGGACAGACCCAAGTCCCCACTCTGGCCCCTTCATAGAGCCCTTCTGCTCAGAATGGAAGAGTCAGGTGGAGAGTAGAGCCAGGGAGAGACACCACCACAGTGCTGGGTATGGGGCCGAGAGTGAACAGTCTGGGGTTGGACGTGTTCAAATCTCATCTCTGTCCCTTATTTCCTGCAAGCTCCTAGGAAGGATTCTTCATGTCTGTGAGCCTCTCTTATGCGGGGGTGATAGAGCTCACCTCAGAAGGTAATTGTGAAGATTTTACATATGGTATGCACAGTGCCTGGCATGTAGTAGGTACTTAGTAAAATGGAGGCTGCAATGAGCAGTCATGAGAACATTAAACGCTGGGCTGCCTCTTGAATACAGTTCTGATGTTCAAGGAGGCTGCAGCCACCAGACCAGCAGCTAGAGAGCTGCCTGGGTCACCCCCACTTGCTCCCAGTCTACGGAAGCACTTGGCATTTCCACTCTGGATTTCCTCCTCCTTGTGGGAGCCCTGTCAGGGAGGGCAGGGAGCCTACCACCAGGACAGGGAGCCGGATGTGGTAGAAGAAGGGCTGCAGAACCACAGAGAAGTCCTCCCGCGTCTCGTACCGACCGGACTCCACCAGCTCGCGCATGCTGCTCTGGGGACACACCCGCGGGCATCTTCAGCACAGGCCTGGGCACTCCAGGTACCCGGTAGCGCAAGGCTAGGGGTGATGGGCAGTGACCTTGTGCCCATCTCCCTCAACAGGTGGGCTAACTCAGTTCTTCTCTTGAGAACACAAACACAAACACACTTGATGACAAATCTCTTTCCAGAGAATTGGAAGTGGGTTGTGCCTCCTTTTGGTTCTGGTTTTAAGCGGACTGCAAGTTCTGGAGGGCAGCAGGAAGTCCCAAAAGGAGCAGCAACCGAGGAGAGGCCTCCAGAGGGCCCCTAGGCTTGGGGGCTGCAACACCCTCACTGGCTCGTGGCCTGCCTGTGGGAGAGGTGGGGGGTTGCGGGGGCAGCTGGGCATCTGGGGGGCAGGGGAGGGAAAGGCAGTCCCACGGGGCACCCAGGACTATTCCCCTTGTCAGGCCAAGGGTTGGGGCTGAGCCAGCAAGACAGCTCTTCCGTGAGGACTTTGTTACCTAGGTTCCTTTGTGAATCTGCCTGGGGTGCCTGAGATACCTAAGCCAGGGGGTGGCCTGGATGGTGATGTTGCCTCTCAAACTCTGAATAGCTCTTCCCTTCCTATGAGCCTCCCCAGGGGGGCTCTGGGCTAGTGTGCTGATCGAGGTGGAGGAGAGACCTTCTTGGTCTTACCCGGTAGGCTCGGGAGATGGACTCCAACTTGGCCAGCTCTTGGGAGTTCTCCCGCGGGGTCAGAACACAATTGCATAAAATGCTGCAAAAAGAGGGGAGACAGAAGGACCCAGAGCCAAAGCTGCGGTCAGGGTGGAGGTGGGGGAGTGGCTCGCAGGAGGCTCTGCTGCACGTGCTCAGGGGCAGGTTTCAGGCCTGACCCAGGAATGCATAAGGGGAGGATGTATGGATGGGCACCCTTTCACCTTAACAAGTACTAAGTGTTGGACCACAGGCCCTGGGCCTTCAACAAATTACACTGAACAAATGCATTTAGGCAATGAGAAGCCCATGTCTAGTGTTTAAAAATAAGTACAAATGCACGTTTTGGTAAGCCTGTTGCTCAGGTCCCCAGACACCTCTGGCATTCACACTAGTGTCCTGCTGTGTTCCCTTTTGTTTTATGATGAATTATTTCACACTCATAAAACCTACTGGATGTTAAAAAGGATCTCTCTTCTCAAAACAGAACCTGGTGCAGAGTAAGACTTTAAAAAGCATTTGTTAAGTGAATAAATGGATGTGTAAGGCAGGAGGAACAATAAAACACACACCTGTGTACTTCTTACTCCACTTAAGAAACAAAACACTCCCAAAGGGAAGTTCTGTGTGTCCCTCCCCAGGTCACTTCTTCCCCGCAAAGGCAAGTGAGCTTTGCTTTTGTTATGGTCTCATCGTGTGTGGACACACCTGTATGTCACTCCTCCTCACAGGCTGGACTGCACTGTCTCTCCAACACTAGCGTGTGTCCCAGCCCTGACCTCTGCCCAGCAATTTCCCCCATCACAGAGGTTCAGTGGTACCCTGAGGTTAGGGAAGTGGGGGCCCTGACTTCGACCTCCCAGAAGCAGGTGGTCCTGGCACAGACCTTTTAATAGATGCACACAGACAGATCAAGTCCCAGAGACCCCGAGGAGTTCCCACCACGTGAACCAGATCAGCAAGCACCCACTTACCTGGCCTGATGCACAGGACACTTGTCGGGGTTCCCCAGGAACACCTGCCTCATGATACTGGGGCTCATGAAGTCCACAAGGTTGACCAGCGCCCGGGGTACCTATGTGTGAGGCTCTGGGTGAGAGAGGGCCTGGGAAGCTTCTTTTGCCAGCTGCCTTAGGACCCTGAGAAGTGGGACCAGGCTCCGGGGTCCCTGAGTGGGGTTCTGGGAGGTGTCAGCACAAGGCGAACAGAGCCCCGCAGTCTTTGCCACCGACATGGGCCAACATGGCAGTCTTGGGTCTGAATGCTGAGGGTTCAGCTCATAATGAATCTGCCTTCAGTGCAGGAGACCTGATTTGATTCCTGGGTTGGGAAGATCCCCTGGAGAAGGAAATGGCAACCCACTCTAGCATTCTTGCCTGGGAAATCCTGAGACCCTTGGAACTGGTCCCAAATAGCATGAGGCTTCCTTGGGGGTACCCCCAAACTATGGAAAGGACAGGAGCCCATGTCCTTGTCCAGCTCCTTGGAAAGGGGGTGTTTTACTCTTCTCCCCACCATACTTGAGCAGTATCCAGTTTGTGGGAGCTCCCACCCACCTCTCTATGTAGGATGTCCAAGGCATTGCGGAGATGGTCAAAAAAGTTGTCTGCAGAATAAAGATTCTGGAAGAGACAGGAGAGAGAAGAGAAGCTGGTTAGGGAGAGAGGGCAGCGGGCAGAACTGGGTGTTCCCCCCAGCCCCCAGCTCCAGCCCCAAGGCCTTGATCTCCCTTGGCCTCTAGCTGTGACCAGCTCATGATGTCAGAATCTGAGATGAACAGTTGGGTACTCGCTGGGCCAGACAGAAGCCTGCAACCTTCAGTTGGAGCTTTACTTCAGGAGTAGGACGTGTCAAGTCCCACTTATAACTGCTTGGAGTTTACGGTTTCTTCTCTTTCTGTCAGGAATTGTAAGAGAGGGGAACAGAAGCCCTGTATATCTGCCACTTGCTGACTCACACTACTTGGGACAGGGAGGTGGGGCCAGAAATTTGAGGGGCTGGGGAAAGAAGTGTGTGTATGTGCACGTGTGTGAACTGTGTGTGCATGCACACACACACAGGTGTCCTTGGACAATCCTGAGGTTAATTCTAGGGACTGTTCTCAGTGAGGATCTCCAGGGCCCACAGGTCAAAGTCAAGAGCAATGCGTAGGCCTGACCCGCCCCCATTACCGAGTCCGTGCAGTAGTCACATAAATCACTGCCTCCAATCAGCACCGTGATGACCTTCCAGTCCTCATGGAAATTTACTCTCTGTACAGAGGGAGGAAAATGCTTGATGATTTCCAACAAACCAAAAAACAGCACAGCTCTAGGAAATCCATTCAAACCTCTAAAATTTCCTTGCCCTTTTGAAATAACAGGATCAGAACCTCAGAGCTGACTGCACTTCAGAGATTTATTTATAGACCACAGATTCTTAGCATCAGGAAGGACTTTCAGGGTCACTGTGATCGGCGACAAACCTCCCTCTGGTTGACGTAATCTCCTCCAGGCAGCCTTCGACAGAGGCTGCCCTCTGCCACTTGAATGCCTCTAGGGACCAGGGGCTCACTGTTTTCATGGCCAACAATTCCATTTGGGGATTTTACTGGCAAGCTAGTATTTAAAGATAATCAAAATCTGACTTACATGGTCGGATTTCATCTTCTGTATCAGAGTCTGGACTTGGCTTACAAGTTCCCTGAGGAGGAGAAGAAATCAGTCCCATTGAGGAAGAGCCTCTGAATCTTTCATCCTAAAAGGCCTGAACTGGCGGCTTCCACGGCATCCACCCCACCTCTGACCCCCCACCCTCCAACATGAGCTGGCAGAGACCCTGAGACTCAGGGACAAGAAGCTACTTGCCTCTTCGGGAGAAGTTATTACAACAAATAACCCTTCACAAAACTAGCTATGTGTTTGTCCTAAGCCTCTATAGTCAAGGGTACTGCCAGTTATATTCGTTATGCATGGTCTCCTTTCTAGGATTCCACGTGCAAAGTGTCTTTAACGATTCCGTGCAGGAAACTGTTCATCTCCTTTAAAGGACTGGTATAGACTCTGAAATTAGATCTAGGAAAGTTTTAGCATATTTCCTCTTTTACCTTGGCTGCCAGGAAGCTGAGCATTTGATGCTCAAGCACAATAGTTAAAAGTCTCATACTGACACAGCTGCTTCTTCCCCTCCTCCCTCCACCAGCGGCTGTGATTTTTCTTAGGTATATGTTAGTGATGTCATTTTTGGTAATGGCACAACTTAGCTAAATGCTTCTCTTAAAAAGAGGTCATAGCAACCCACTCCAGTATTCTTGCCTGAAGAACCCCATGGACAGGGAGCCTGGCGGGCCACAGTCCATAGGGTTGCAAAGAGTCGGAGGACACGACTGAAGTGACTGAGCGCACATGCACAGAAAGAGGTGGGTAATAAACACACCCTACACACGCCTGGGTTTATAACTCATGGAAAGACTAGCTCTCAGCACCCTCAGCTCCTTGCTAGTTTTGGTCCCTGTTTTAGTGTGAGATGGAGCCGCAGACCAGAGGTCTCCTGGCACCTGGTGGTGGGCCCATGTGTACCGTCATCTTGGCTGTTTCTATTACCAAGAAGGGTCTTCCCAGGCTGGGCCAGGAGTGAGGAGACCCAGGCGGCTGAAGCCTCGAGGAGTGGGGTGTGGGAGGAGGGGTCTCCTTGGAGCTCAGCCTGGGGGGCTGAGTGGTTGGCTCCAGCAGCCTCTAGCTTCTCAGCTGCATTTCCTGCAGCCCCGCGATGGGCACAAGGACAGGACGTGACTCGCCACTCCTCTGAGCAGCTCCTCTAAGCAGCCTGTAACATGGAGACTCTGTATTGCCCATCCATTTGGTTGATACTCCCTGATCTATGGGGGGAACTGCCACTCATGAGGCACTGGAGAGAATACCATTCTGCCACGGTAAGCTTTAAAAATTGGATATGGTGAGTCAGGTAGCTGGAAGATTAGAACATGCTGCACAGGAAAGCAAGGCCAAGTTCACGCTCTAGAATCATGGTCTCTGTCCAAGAACCAGCCATCCAGCCTCCCCACAGTCCCAGAGGCAGCCAGCGAAGAGAATGGCCAAGAGACTCTCAAATCACTGCTGTAAATAAGGCCCCCTGTGTACACAGAGGTCAGAATTACAGCCTTGAAGGGAATGATGTGCCTCCCACTCCCTCCCCTCAAAAATGCGTACTCAGCCTTAGCTCCAGGAACAGCTTGATTGAGGAATGCATTTGTCTCATTGGCATCTCCTGTGCCCACCGCATAGCCTGTGAGATTCCCATTAAACTTCCGAAGGATATCTGGAAGAGAAGGGGGTGCACGGGACACAGAGAGCTTAGGGTGGGAGGTGGAGTATGCCCAGAAAGGAGGTGAGGCCTCAGATGACTTGATGACAGGCTGAGCCAAGGCAGCAAGAGCCTCCCAGCTTTTCTTTTCTTTCTTTATACTTTGTAGTGCAGCAAAGTATAAAATTGGATATGGTGGGTCAGGTAGCTGGATATGGTCTCTGGCTCATCTATCTTCATACCCTTTGGGCTGGGTGAAAAGATCTGAGGCTCAGAGTGTTTGGTAACTTGCCCCAGGTCACCTGGCCAGCATATAGAAGGGCCAGGGTTTGAACCTAGTTTTTTCCATCCCCTTCAATGGCCTGTCCACAGGTCTCTCCTCTCACTTCAATGGCAGTCCATAAGGAAGATGTCATTTCTCCCTTTCTTAGCCAAGAGGCACTTTCAGGAAGCCTGGGCATAAGATGGGCCCAGTGGACAGACTCAAGACACTGGTGGTTACTTACTCGGTAAGGTGGTCACGTTCTCCAGGGAGCTGTCCCCTCCTGAACTGTAGAAAGTGAGCAAGTCAGTGAGAGAGACTGAATCAATGTACAGGCTTTATAGAAAAGCGCCCCCATCTTTTAAAGACACCCATACCATCAGCATCTGTCATGTCCCTGAGCCAGCTCTTTGTGTTTGAGGGATTCTGGAAAAAATGTGAATTCCCCAAGAGGCTGGCTCCTCCAAATCCAGGATTTGAAGGTGAAATCTGAGGGCTGTTTTTTTTTTTTTCTTCTGCAAATCAGGAGGGCGCATTCTTAGCTGATTCTATACTATGCACCCAGCCATGCTCTACATTAGTTATCTCATATCTCCAAACAAGCTTGGGATATAGATGAATTATCTCCATTTTACAGAGTAGGAAGCTGAGGCAAACAGGGGTTAATCAACTTTCTATGGAAACTTAAAACCATAAAGGTAACTAAAAACCAGCTTGAACTGGAAACCTTTAGAAAATGAATAAGCTCTTCTCTGCCCAGTGGTCAGGTAACTTCCACTGGAAAGTTCAGGGGATGGCCTCGCACTGCCTTTCAACACCTGATCTAATTTCATATAATCTAGTTTTATGGCCCTCAATCTAACTTCAAGACACTCAAAGTTTCAGTTTCTTTCATGCATTTAAACTGAACACGTGTGGGAGGCAAGGGGAGAAGTATTTCTGTTTTAATGAAGTCCACTGTTCAGATGTACTATATTTACTGTTATTTTTCTCCTGTGACTCCCTCCTCCATCCCAGTATATTATTCCAGGCCAAGAGGTTTCAGAGAACATAGTGTTAGCATTTAGCCCACCAGTGTAGACTTTCGTAGGACAGGCCATGAATCAAAGTTATGGCTGTTCTTCATTCAAGAGAAGGCTTGGAGTGAAACTGACTATTTTATACTAGAGTGGGGTCAAGGGCTTAAGTCAAAGGGTCAAGATCCTCAAAAGGTGGAGAGAAAAAGCAGCCAGGTAAACTCTTCCCTTCTATTCTCACTCAGGTATCTCTCTCCCACCTCCCACCCAGTGTCTGAACTGAACCTGGCCTTTGGCTGGGCACGCTTTTAAAGCTTCTGATCCTTTCCCAACTCTGCATGAAGCTACTACTTGAGCTGCTTCCTGAGCCTTCCTTCTTTGGACCAAAAGCATTTCATCAATACTTTTCACTTGGCAGGAGATGACAAAGACTTATACCTCCTCCCATCACTGTCTTCTAACCCTACCTTCTTTCCTCCTTCTAGAAACATATAAAAGCTAAAAAATTATAAACACAGAAACATATAAATGCATACACATCAAGTACATTCTATTGCAATTTCTTATCTAAAATTATCTTTGTCCTACAAAGTGTGGTAGGTGATTAAGACAATAGGCTACAGAAATCTCTCAGAGCCCATTTCCAGGAGCAAAGAGAGAATTACACAAATAAATAAGGAGAAACAAAAATATGAAAACCCTCATTTTGAGCAGAACTATAGGAAACATGAAAGAAAACAGACCCACATCAAACAGCTAGTTTAGACAAGACCCTTCAGATGAATGGAGTTCATATTACACCATGAGCTCAAAGGACGGGCTTTGTTCCAGAGTCACTCACAGTATGCACAGAAATGCAAAACTGATGCTGGATAACATTTATCAAAGGAGTTTCAATAATGTGAGACTGAACTCCTAATTAATAAGAGAAAGAGATGGTTTTTTTGATAAATAAATTTTATTTTGGTCCTTTAAATGAGCAATCAAGCCAACATTTCAACTGAAGGAAAGGCAATTCTCTGAAGACCTCCAGGCTTGGCACACCAATAAGCTAGCCAGAAC
The DNA here is from genome assembly GCA_006408675.1 of Madoqua kirkii. NCBI lineage: Eukaryota > Metazoa > Chordata > Mammalia > Artiodactyla > Bovidae > Madoqua > Madoqua kirkii. The sequence goes on from SJYC01136078.1 coordinate 102,371, forward strand.
TGGGCCTTTCACTGCCATGTGATTCTTACAGGCCAAGGGGCCTTGGAAATGTTCACAGCCTAACCTCTTCCTGCAAGGCCTGCTCATAGCTACCCACCTACCGAGAACTCTTCTCCCTAGTCTGACTCCGTGAGGTCCACTCCCTCCACTTTGTTTCCTTGGAGAAAGAGGCTCAAATTACACTCTTAGTTTATCTAGAATCATTAATTTCCTATTTCCTATCCAGAAGCTTTAACAGCTTCAGAAAATTGCTTTTTCTCAGCTGGTCTACTACATGGACATTTCCCAGGAGATGCTAATAGGTAGTCTGAACAAACAACGTGTTCTGGGATTAAGGGAAATATTGGATACACAGACACAATTTAAATAGATTTCTTCATTGTCCGGCTTCTCAGAGCCTGTAATATGCTTATATGCATGTGAATTTCCCAGAGGAAGGATATAGTAGGAAAAATTTCCCCCCAAACAGACTGGGGCTAGTGTTGTATAGAACACAGCTTGGGAAACATTACATATTTTATGAAGAGTCAAACTATCTCTTAGACTCTGACCAAGAACCTCTACTTTTAACACATGTGGGTTTTGGGACAGGTCTTTGAAACACTTAGAATAAAGGGTTTAAAGGGACAGGAGCCATTGAATATATGAGGCCTTGAAAACGGAACCAGAAGATTAAAAAATCAGGGCTTACTAGACCTCACTCATAGGAAGAAATATCAGTGGCTGGATTTTTTTCACTGCTGCAGAGAGAAACGTTCAGCGGAAGATGGTCTGTCTGTATCTGAATCCTGGGAATCTGCACAGTAACTGTGAAGTTAGGCAGGTCACCTTGCTCCCCTAACCACACCAGGGGTAGCTCAGCTGTCAGCTGCTGGCTGGCTTATCTGTCTTATTATCTGTTTTCCCACATGAGGGTGCGACAACACTGCCTCCTTCTTTAGCTCAGACCAAGTAAAGCTGCCCCTACCTTGTGTCGTGTTTTTTTCTGACTATAATAGCCTCCGCATTCCTGCTCCTCCCTCTGGTTTGTCTTTCTCCTGCAGCCTCGGCAACTCTTGGGACCCAGTGGGTAAGAGGCAACCTTGACTTTGTTCCTCAGGGACCCCCTGCCTGAAGGTGGTGAAGGTTATGGGACCTCACGCACCGGGGGGCCTGTAGCTCAGCTCTCGCTAGCTGATGTCCCCACACTATCCACACCTGCATCCTCTCTGCGGGTGGCTCCTGGCTGAGTGAGGATGCCCCTCACCCAGGAAAAACTTTCTCTCTAGGACGGTCCTCAGGGCAGGCAGGGAGCTGCCACAGCCTGCATTAGCTGCACACTGTTTCCACTCGCTTCCTTGAAAGAAATGTTTCATTTGATTCTCTCTGCAGGAAAGGGAGGGGCGGCCCTGGGCTACCCCACTTTTCATCAGTGCTCTGCCCTCTCGTGGCAGAGTCCTGAGCTCGTCACCAATGACTTCGAAGGGCTCATAAATAAGAACTTTATTAGGAGAGAAAGAGACAAGGATACTCACATGCAGCCACTCTCCTGACATGCCTTAAGCTCCCCTACTTCCTGTCTGGAATACTCTTCTCGCCTACCAAACTGCTAACATGTCAAGGCCTAACGGGGTACCACCTTCTCTGGGAAGCCCTCCTCTCCCACCTGGCAGGGTTGAGTATCCCCTCTTCTATATTCCTGTAGCATCAGGCACTTGCCAACTGAGCATAAGGTTTAGCCCGTGCTTCCCATACCACCCTCCCCCACTACCCCATTAAGCAGGCACAAGGAAGGGGCCTTGGCATGCCTATAGTTGGGGTTTTTGACTCGGCTGATTCCACCTGAAGTGGTTGCTGCATTTCAGAACTTTCTGTACAGATGTATGCATATACATAAAGGCAGAGGTGTGGCTACACAACGTGAATAAGCAACATGAATAAACACAGACAGACAGTAAACAAGAAACGTAGGAACAACCACATGGGCACGTATACATGCAAACGGGCAGGTGAAGACTCAGAGATCTGGTGATTTTCTGGTGCATTTCATGTTGAATTTGTTGACCCAGAAGTCTGATAAGAACCTCAGTTTGCTTCTTCTGCACAATTAAAAGAAGACAGTTATCAAGATCAAAGAAAAATACTTTCTCCACTCATCAAATTGTTCCATTTTTCCAGAAATAAGATAGGTTTTCCTTCTGAAAGCCCCCTCCAGACTTGGTCCTTGCTCTTCGGTATTTATACATTTTACAGGAGACACATGCCCATTCGATCTCTGGGGGTGGGGGGAAGCGGTGAGCATGAGATGGGAGGGGGGTCACAGGTTAACGTTACCTATACGACAGCCCCCGGTACTGAGTGGTGACATCAGAAAGGTCATTCGGTTTGGAGCCAATTCCATTGCCGGCCTTTGAAAACAAATCCAAATATCAAAATCCATGGGAAAATCAGCAAGTCAGAGAAAGGAGAGGCTGTGTATGGGCAGGGCTTCCCTGCCAAGGTGTTCCCTGCAGCTTGAGCAGAGCATCACCCCAGGGGTCAGAATTCCTGGGATGGCTGTTTTCCCAGCTGCATGCCTTCCTCAGATCTCAGCTGCCTCCTTACAGACCTGAGCCCATGCCCTGCTTATCTCACAGGGTAGTTTTCATGACCAAATTGGATCATAATTGCAAAATCAGTTATGAAGCCTTTAAAGTGCTTTACGAACGTGAGATTCAGTACCATTAGCAGCATTCTGCTCCTAAGTTCTTGACGTGCATGAAGAAAGAGCCTACAGATCTGCAGTGGACAGATTTCTCATGCATTTCACAGTTCTCTTTCCCTTGGGGACATTCTGTAAGGCAATCTCATGGCTTCAGAAGTATTGCCAGAAATTGGTGCTCTGGAATGATACCATGGCCCTATTTCTTGGAACTTAAGAGCATAACTTCTACCACATCTACAGAGTCTTTCCTGCTTTGCGGGCGGATGCAAAGAGGAAACAGATGTGAGGGTTGGAGCTGCTTGTAAAGTATAATCCAAGGGGAAAGTGCCCTCATGGAAGGTTTAGAAGATTTTTTGAGTAAAAAATGACATTATTTTTTGCAGTTGTACAAAACGTGATGTTAAGTGTTCATAACCTCTGCTGCCTGAAACAGTTCAGCTCACTCCTGAAGAATTCCCACTTACACGCCTGACTGAGAACGCGACTGCAAAATCAAACGCTCGTCCTGCTCTCAGCCTGATGGAGTCAGGACAGAGGAGGGGTGGGAGAGCGCAGAGGCCAGGAGCACAGGCCTTGGAGCTAAAAGCATGGGGACCTGGAGTGGACACAGCCCCCCGCACCCTGCAAGAACGGGGCCCAAGAGTCCTACAGTCAGAGAATCCCCCAGAGCGGCCACAACTTGGATGTCTGCAGGTCTCAGGGTGTGCACTGAAAAGACAGACAGACACACACTTGAGTTTGTGGGGAGGAAGCTACCATCCGAGTCCAGTGCTTCTTGCTTTCGGACAGGTGCATGACCTGCGTGCGAGTCTGGGCCGTGCAAGACTGAGCATCTGTGGTGCTGTGGAGGCAGAGGGCAGGGAAAACAGCTTCCCCATCAGAGACACAACCAATCAACTCGGGCCTACGGGAAGGGAGTGGCATCGAGAGGGTGGAAGAAGGGGAGGGCAGGACGCTCGGGCACCATGGGATCCCAGCGCCTCGGTGCCAGCAGTCACGTGGGATCCTAGCTGTGACCGGAGTGCACGACCAGATGGGCACTGGAGAGGAGGTCACAGTCTGATGCATGGCCCCTTTAGAGCTGGGTTCTGGATTTCCAAGAGTCTGAGGAATAATCATGTTGGGTCTTTTCCTGCCCCCAGTTCTCTTCTGAAGACTCCTGAGAACTTTCCAGGCGGCAGCAGTGACTGCAGAAGCTGAGGCCACAGGGTGACCCACAGAGCTGGCTCTCTGTGGGGATTCCCTGGTGGGCACTGTACACCCCGGTTCTGAGCCTTGGTGAGGTCACAGCCCAGGCTGGGCCACTGAGGGTGGCTCTCCTGTGGCTCCCCCACATATGCTCCCATTAGCGGGAGGAACGGGGGGACCCTGGCTGCTCTGGGTCCTGCTGGGTCAGATTCTGCTATAGAAGAGGGGGACTTCTCCTTGGTGGCCGCCCAGACAGGAAGCAAGCACTGGCTACTAACTGAGTTCTTGTAGAGGGGCCCAGGGTCCTGGTGTGCCACTGGGGGCTTACCTGAGGTGGGTGGCGAGGCAGAAGGGGCTCTGTCACTGCACAGCAGCTGGCTCCCGTAATCCTAGGGATGCAGAATAGATCCCAGGGTTGCCAGGGGCCAGAGGAGCTGGCTGGGCATCGGACTCACCCGAGAGCTTTAACAAATGCAGATTCTGGGCCCCACCCTGGGGAGGGCCTAGCAGGACATCTGAAGAAGGTGCCCCAGGTGATTCTGGGTGTCAGGCCAGGCTCCACCTGTTAACCTAGTTCTGATCCTCCCACACCACCCCTACTATGCAATGCCAAAATCAACATCAACAAGATGATCCCAGCCCACTGCAAACATATCCTCCCCATCCCCTCACTTCTGCAGCAGATTTATAAGGGAATGGTTCTCTTTACTTATGTCTAACGAGGCTGAGAGTTGACTGGCTGGCCCCCTGTCTAAACTGTTATCAATAGTGCATACTTTGCCCTCCCCACTGTCTGAAGGTGTAGGTGAATGGACTTTATAGAAGAGTGTGAATACTCGCCGACTGTCCATCAGGAATGCTCACCCACATTCCCATTGCCTTGCAGGACTGGTGCCTGCTAGAGGCTGCCCACTGCACTGGTGGCTGAGCTGAAAGGAAGCAACAAGTACATACCTGCACGAGGTTCTTATAGGTGCTCAGAAATGGCCGGGCCTGTGAGAAGAGGGGGCGAACCACCGGAGCAAGTCAACTTGCCTCCTACTCTGCTCCCACTTGCAGAAATACCTGCCAGGTTCCCAAGTCCCTGCCCTCCAGGGTGACTGCTGGGCCCCCTCCCAGGATGCAAACAGCCTTCTTCGCAACCCCCTTAAACAACCACAATAAACCCTGCAGGGCTCCCAGGAATTAGTACCTCTGCACCTTGCCTCTTACCCAGCTGGCCGGGGTGGCTAGGTCACCTCTTTCTCCACCTCGCCCCCTTCTAACAGAGTCCCACTGTCTACTAATACAAGCCCAGGTCCTGAACTCCTACCCCCTCTCCCACCCCACCACTCCTGCCCTGTGGTAGCCTAGATGCCTCACACCCAGACAAGAAAAGCCAAGCGCTTTGAGGTTCCGCCCCCTGAAGCCGCTACTGAGCAGGTTCCTGTCCCGGACCCGGGATCCCTCTGGGAATCCAGAAGAAGGAACTGATAGGCATGAGGGAGCAGCTGCAAAGGTCTGGGAAGCTTTCTGACAATTTTTGAGTGAACAGGGAGATCTACTTTGTGTTCCTGGTGAATGTCTGCTTTCTTATCTCTGGCTTCCAATGGACCTCCCCACTCTCACCCTCACCTCCATCCTAGAAGATATTATTCCAGGTCTCAGCCCCTCACTCTTTCATCCTGCCATGGGGACCACATGGAGAGGTCCCACCTTGCCCTTAATGTCCTCCCAGCCTCAGCTTCAGCATGAGGGCTGGATGGTACTACCACTCTCCTCCTCCCAGCTGCAAAGAGGCCTGGGTGCAGACTTGTGCCAGGGCTCGTGGGGACAGGGAGAGACAGAGGTGAGATCTAGAGCCTCCTGGCCACTGGCTGTCACCCCTCACAGTCCAATGAGATGGGGGATTGTGGATGGTTAACTGCAGTATGGATTGGGTGGGTAGGGGAACAGAGCTGGAGGTGTGGATGCGAACCTGGGATGAAAGTAACGGAGAAACCTGAATGAAAGGTTCAAAAAGCTGCAAAAGAGGCTTTAGGTAGACCCCTGGCAAGGCTGTGTTCTTCACTCTACCTGGTCTGGACATGTGATATTGATCTGGTCTTCAAAATTATGCTGTCTTGTCTTCTGGCCGACAGGTTGCAACTAAACCAAGAAGCAGGAAGATGGGGAGTGATAAACAGGTGGCAAGACTGGAAAAGTCAGGAGGCAGGGCTGGGGAAGGGAGGGAGGGACAGAGGCATTGGGGTTTATCATCAGTGCTGTGTGGGGACTCTCACAGCCTGAGTGATGGGTCTCTGAAGTCCTCTGAACACTTTCCGGAATCTTTTCTTATCAGAGGAATCGTAATTATCCCTGTCTTGGTCATCTTACCATGTTGTTCCACAGGGCACTGGCTGCGTGGGCATGAGCCTTGCTACTGAAGTGGAAGCAGTCAGGAGCAAAGTAAGAGTTGTCAGGTAACCCTTCCTGGTCATAGGACAGAAGAGAGTGGCTGTGTCATAGGAGCGGCAGATAACACCGGTGGGGTTCAGAAAGAGCTGGGCACTACCTGTAGCTCCCACTTATCCATGAGGCTTTACCGGGGTCATGGGCATGTCCACTTTTTCAAAGAACGGCTGCACGACCACTGTAAAATCTTCCCTGGTGTCGTAACGCCCACTCTTCTCACTCTTTCATCCTGCCATGGGGACCACATGGAGAGGTCCCACCTTGCCCTTAATGTCCTCCCAGCCTCAGCTTCAGCATGAGGGCTGGATGGTACTACCACTCTCCTCCTCCCAGCTGCAAAGAGGCCTGGGTGCAGACTTGTGCCAGGGCTCGTGGGGACAGGGAGAGAAGAGGTGAGATCTAGAGCCTCCTGGCCACTGGCTGTCACCCCTCACAGTCCAATGAGATGGGGGATTGTGGATGGTTAACTGCAGTATGGATTGGGTGGGTAGGGGAACAGAGCTGGAGGTGTGGATGCGAACCTGGGATGAAAGTAACGGAGAAACCTGAATGAAAGGTTCAAAAAGCTGCAAAAGAGGCTTTAGGTAGACCCCTGGCAAGGCTGTGTTCTTCACTCTACCTGGTCTGGACATGTGATATTGATCTGGTCTTCAAAATTATGCTGTCTTGTCTTCTGGCCGACAGGTTGCAACTAAACCAAGAAGCAGGAAGATGGGGAGTGATAAACAGGTGGCAAGACTGGAAAAGTCAGGAGGCAGGGCTGGGGAAGGGAGGGAGGGACAGAGGCATTGGGGTTTATCATCAGTGCTGTGTGGGGACTCTCACAGCCTGAGTGATGGGTCTCTGAAGTCCTCTGAACACTTTCCGGAATCTTTTCTTATCAGAGGAATCGTAATTATCCCTGTCTTGGTCATCTTACCATGTTGTTCCACAGGGCACTGGCTGCGTGGGCATGAGCCTTGCTACTGAAGTGGAAGCAGTCAGGAGCAAAGTAAGAGTTGTCAGGTAACCCTTCCTGGTCATAGGACAGAAGAGAGTGGCTGTGTCATAAGAGCGGCAGATAACACCGGTGGGGTTCAGAAAGAGCTGGGCACTACCTGTAGCTCCCACTTATCCATGAGGCTTTACCGGGGTCATGGGCATGTCCACTTTTTCAAAGAACGGCTGCACGACCACTGTAAAATCTTCCCTGGTGTCGTAACGCCCACTCTCAACCAGCTGGTGAGTCCCTTCCTGCAGGAGGAAGGGAGTCAGGGGTCAGGGGGCTCTCTGCACCTGTCTGGTCTTTGTGTGGACTCGTTCTCCACCATAGAATTAAACACAATCTGACCTTTGAGTGAAATCAATCTGCAGTAAAATCCCTACTGATCAGGAGCCAGCTAGTTATGTTTCAGATCAGCCTTTATCTCATGCCCTGGCCCCAGCCTCTGCTGCCATTGCATCTATTTGACCCAGGCTGGGAAAAATGAAAAACCTACGTCTATCAGTTTGATCCTCTTTTAAAGATTCTGATTAAAGATTAGGGTGGGGGTGGAGGGAGTACAAATTTGATTTGATGACTTTGGGGGATTACCCTTACATTTATTTATGTTATACATTGGTTCAGGAAATCAAAGGTGAATTAACAACCACATTTAATGGCCGTCTGTATCATTCATGCAAGCAGTGTGTGTGAGCATGAGTGCTCCTTTCCATGCACCCCTGAAGTGCTCAGATCTGTCTTGGAGGTAGCAGAGCTGTTACTCTCATAGCTTACACCTAGACTCAGTTCCAGAAGGACCCGTTACCCTAGCTCTGGCTCCCATTTCTGCCGCACTCTGCCATTTCAGTGCTTGCTGGGTTTCCATCATTCGGAGTCAAAGGTGAATTAACAACCACATTTAATGGCCGTCTGTATCATTCATGCAAGCAGTGTGTGTGAGCATGAGTGCTCCTTTCCATGCACCCCTGAAGTGCTCAGATCTGTCTTGGAGGTAGCAGAGCTGTTACTCTCATAGCTTACACCTAGACTCAGTTCCAGAAGGACCCGTTACCCTAGCTCTGGCTCCCATTTCTGCCGCACTCTGCCATTTCAGTGCTTGCTGGGTTTCCATCATTCGGAGCCAGGACCCGGTCTGGAGGGGGAAGTCAGGCTTCCACACCCGGAACATTAGGGCAGTTACTTTAGAAGGCACCAGGATACCTTCTGTTTCCCACGGTCAGCCAGAGAGTCCCCAGGCTGGGAATACATCAGCTCTAACCTCCTGGGGGAGACTCTTTCAGTTACAGAGCTTTGAGGCAGGCAGAAGGTACGATACCACTAACTAGCTGTGTGAGTTTCAGCAAGCTGCTTTCCCTCTCTGGACCTCTATTTCCTCACCTGTAAGTGGAGGATGTTCACAGGAGGCCTGGACCACCCCTTAAATTATTTTAAATGCTGCTAGGGCCTCTGTGAATTACCCACAATGGCTCGCAGTGGAGACCCCTCCCCAACCCCCAGCTCACCACCACAACTTTTCAGAAATGGTGTAAGTGGTGTGGAGAAGGCCTGGCACATGGATGAAAGTGATAAGTTAAAGTGAAGTCGCTCACTCGGGTCTGATTCTTAGCGACCTCATGGACTGCAGCCTAGCAGGCTCCTTTGTCCATGGGATTTTCCAAGCAAGAGTACTGGAGTGGGGTGCCATTGCCTCCTCCTATGGTGGTAATAATTAACAGCAATGCTCATCTTTAAGGAGAGGGGAACAGGAAGTAGAGAGTCAGAGGACTGAGAGAGAGGACATGATAGCCTCATGGGGCTGAGCTGTGAGCTCGTCTGGGATGCTACAGCAGGGTCTCAGTGGTCACTAAGAGCAGACCTGGGAATAGTTGGCTAATCTAGAGAGGTTGTGAAGGCCATTTTATGGAACAGTTGAACTGTTTCAATTTCTGAAAGATGATGCTGTGAAAGTGCTGCACTCAATATGCCAGCAAATTTGGAAAACTCAGCAGTGGCCACAGGACTGGAAAAGGTCAGTTTTCCTTCCAATCTCAAAGAAAGGCAATGCCAAAGAATGCACAGTTGCACTCATCTCACATGCTAGTAAAGTAATGCTCAAAATTCTCCAAGCCAGGCTTCAGCAATATGTGAACCGTGAACTTCCAGATGTTCAAGCTGGTTTTAGAAAAGGCAGAGGAACCAGAGATCAAATTGCCAACATCTGCTGGATCATGGAAAAAGCAAAAGAGTTCCAGAAAAACATCTATTTCTGCTTTATTGACTATGCCAAAGCTTTGACTGTGTGGATCACAATAAACTGGGAAAGATTCTGAAAGAGATAGGAATACCAGACCACCTGACCTGCCTCTTGAGAAATCTGTATGCAGGTCAGGAAGCAACAGTTAGAACTGGACATGGATCAACAGACTTGTTGCAAATAGGAAAAGGAGTACGTCAAGGCTGTATATTGTCACCCCGCTTAACTTCTATGCAGAGTACATCATGAGAAATGCTGGGCTGGAAGAAGCACAAGCTGGAATCAAGATTGCTGGGAGAAATAGCAATAACCTCAGATATGCAGATGACACCACCCTTAAGGCAGAAATTGAAGAGGAACTAAAAAGCCTCTTGATGAAAGTAAAAGAAGAGAGTGAAAAAGTTGGCCTAAAGTTCAGCATTCAGAAAGCAAAGATCATGGCATCCAGTCCCATCACTTCATGGGAAATAGATGGGGAAACAGTGGAAACAGTGTCAGACTTTATTTTGGGGGGCTCCAAAATCACTGCAGATGGCGACTGCAGCCATAAGATTAAAAGATGCTTACTCCTCAGAAGAAAAGTTATGACCAACCTAGATAGCACATTCAAAAGCAGAGACATTACTTTGCCGACTAAGGTCCATCTATTCAAGGCTATGGTTTTTCCTGTGGTCATGTATGGATGTCAGAGTTAGACTGTGAAGAAGGCTGAGTGCCGAAGAATTGATGCTTTTGAACTGTATGTTGGAGAAGACTCTTGAGAGTCCCTTGGACTGCAAGGAGATCCAACCAATCCATTCTGAAGGAGATCAGCCCTGGGATTTCTTTGGAAGGAATGACGCTAAAGCTGAAACTCCAGTACTTTGGCCACCTCATGAGAAGAGCTGACTCACTGGAGAAGACTCTGATGCTGAAAGGGATTGGGGGCAGGAGGAGAAGGGGATGACAGAGGATGAGATGGCTGGATGACATCACTGACTCGATGGACGTGAGTCTGAGTGAACTCTGGGAGTTGGTGATGGACCGGGAGGCCTGGCGTGCTGCGATTCATGGGGTCGCAAGGAGTCGGACACAACTGAACGACTGAACTAAGCTGAGCTCTCCTTCTCTTTGGTTCTCTGAACCCACTCCATTGTGTGAAGAGCCCGCCTTGCACTGCAGGCGAGAAGCCCAGATGCTGTCTCTCCCAGCGTCCCTCACACACGCCCATGGGTCCCCCAGTAGATGTGTGGGGGCTCCTGCCTCAGGCTTTGGTTTGGAAACTAGAGATTGAAAGACAGAGGGACAGCACAGAATCCATTTTGCTGAGGGTGCCTCTAGTTTCTAGAAACAGCAGGGATAGTGATGTCTATGGTGTTGTTTGGCCTGATTTTATTCTTATGGCATGGCCCCAGAATTCCACGACTTCAATTTCGGTGGCTTGGCCTCTGACTTTAGCTCTTCCAGATAATCTGCTTAAATGATACATCTGGGGCTTCCCTGGTGATTCAGTGGTAAAGAATCTACCTGCTGATGCAGGAGACACAGGTTTCATCTCTGATCCAAGATCCCACATGACGAGGGACAACTAAGCAATGAGAAACCAGAGCATCTCAACTAGAGAGTAGCCCTGCCCTCTGCAACTGGAGGAGATCCTGTGCAGCAACAAAGACCCTGCACAGCCAAAAATGAATCAAGTTATAGAAAATAATACATCTGATATAATAATAAACAGTAAACCAACCAGAATCGCATAAGCACGTATGCTCTGCCCCCAAACCCCACCTGCAAAAGGCCTGCTTCCACAGACACAACCTTGGCTGCCTCCCCTCGCCTGGTGAGGACCATGACTTCCTCAGCAGAGACAAAGGAGCACAGGGCAGGGCTCCGAGGAGCCACCCAAGGGCCCGGCGATGGCCTCAACGAATTATACACAGGTCACTGCCCTGAGCCCAGACACCACTCGTGGGCCAGGCTGCTCTGAAAGAGGCTGCCAGGAGGGGCTCTGCTCCAAGGAGTCCATGGGCTTGAGGGATTGATCCACCTGGAAGCTCTCTGCATCACACCCAGCCTGGAAGAGCTGGAAGGTGACCTTTGTTCTCAAGTGACTGGGTGATTCTTTGGGACAAAACTCAGGAGAGGCCATTGTTAGGACCATGACTTCCTCAGCAGAGACAAAGGAGCACAGGGCAGGGCTCCGAGGAGCCACCCAAGGGCCCGGCGATGGCCTCAACGAATTATACACAGGTCACTGCCCTGAGCCCAGACACCACTCGTGGGCCAGGCTGCTCTGAAAGAGGCTGCCAGGAGGGGCTCTGCTCCAAGGAGTCCATGGGCTTGAGGGATTGATCCACCCTGGAAGCTCTCTGCATCACACCCAGCCTGGAAGAGCTGGAAGGTGACCTTTGTTCTCAAGTGACTGGGTGATTCTTTGGGACAAAACTCAGGAGAGGCCATTGCTCTGGTCAAAGATTTGATGGAGAAAAGCCACAAAGGGACAGCCCACAGGATGCTGGGAGAGCATCAGCTTTCTTTCTCCCTGTGCACTCCAGTAACACCTAATAACACCTGCTCCCCCGGGCAGGGAGGGCAGATGGAGTACATGCTGTCGCACTGAATCCTCCAGGTTCTCTTGGGTGGCAAGGGTTCCTGCCCCAGGAGTCAGAACCTCATACCCATTCTCCATGGAACCTCATACCCATTTCCACAATTGGAAATATTTATTTTGGTGTAAGGCCAGGAACTGAGATTTGGTCATGTGTGTTGAGTGACTTGGCTCTGTAACTTGATTCAAATAAACTGAATCTTCTGCGTTGGAGGAAGGGGGCGGTCTTTATATCTGCAAATTGGTCAGTGGTAAAGTCACATGAGGTTGAAGTTGAAATAATCTAAGTGTCTATTCCTTTTTTAACCAGAACCATGAACTACACAGCAGTTCCCAGCCTACCTGATACTTCTTATTCACTTCGATGAGGGAGGCAAGTTCTGTCGCATTATCATCATACTTCAAGACACAGGGACACAGATTCCTGCAGACCAAACCACAGAGGTGCTCACTCACCAGAACCACCATCTGAGAGCATGACACAGGAACACTGGCTCGAGATTCAGAATATATTTAACTCAAAGGTACCAGATGCCTGTGCTAAGGAGGAGGGCAGGGGGCGGGCGGCTCTGGTTGGCTAACCTGTCAACTGCACCAGCTGAAACCTAAGAAAATTTCCCAGATCTGGATTTGCTCATGAAAATGAAATAGTTATATCTTCTGGCATCTGCAGGAGTGACTTTTAGGGAGCCAAGTTACCCGATGAATGTCTGAGAACAGTGTCGTAGAGATAAGGCATGCCTCCTCCTAAATAACAGTGAAAACACAATAATAATGATAACACACACTGAGAGTTTCATGAGTATTAACTTGCCAAATCCTCTTCGCTGTTCTAGAAACTGTCTTTTCATTGCCCTCATTTTACAGATGAGCAAACTAAGGTTCCGCATGATTTAGTACTTTCTTAAGTTCACGTGGATGCTGAGTATGGGAGCCAGGACTTGAACTCAAGTCTTTCTGGTCTAAACCTGAGCTCTCAACCCCTGTTTAAGCTGCTTCTGCCCTGACTAGCCATCTCACAAATTCTGGCTTATGGTCCGTAGGCAGGAGGCAATAATAGTGAGGATGGCTCAGTGCAGACTCAGCCCACCAAGGAAAGCACAGCCACTGAGATAAGACAGCGGACAGGTGGCAGAATGCGGTGACCCTGAGCCTTCCTAATCCCACTGTCAGCAACTTGGTCATTCCAGGTCAGACAAATGCCAACTCTGAACCTTCAGCTTTAATCGTCTAGAGACCTTGTAGTGATGGGCAGCTAGAGACTTTTAGGTGAGGTGCTCTGAAATGGAATAAAAATGCTGAACTCTCTCTGTCCCCTCCCCCGCCCCATGTGGCCCAGTGACTGGAGAAAGTGGGAGCCAGGGGATGAGTCAGCAGCCAAAAATAGCCCGCCTGACACCAGCTGCACTAATAGGCATGTGTCACCCGGCAGCCGTCCTCCCACTGTTCATAGCATCGTCGGGCCTTCCCCAGGGGACCCATTCAGTCTAGGCCCCCTGGGGGTGCTTTGGCATGCATCCTCAGGGAACAGCCAAGATACCCCTTCATTTCCAAGAGCAGATCTGGCCCTTGTGAATTATTCATTCAGTCATTCAGCAAACAGCCACGGAGCCCTGACTCTGCACTGGCAGTGACTTAGAGTTCAAGGCTGAGTGGGGAGAGGCACTCAGGGTCATTACCACATGATGTGCTTAGGGGCTAACAGGCCAGAGGAGACTTTGCAGGCAGGAACGGCTCACGCTCGGGGCAGAAGGCTGTCTTACTCCCTAGGGTCACATGTAACATTAGCAGGGGAGCCATCTTCAGCTCTGGAGGCTGGGGATGAAGGCAGCCTCTCAGGGCAAGGGTTCTTTGTCCTCTACCCTGCTGATTCTGACCTGACCACCCTCTCTCCTAGAAGGTGACCTCAGCCCTACCTTTGTGAATATGCAGCCCAGAGCACCCATGCTGAACAGAGGCTCCTCTGCTGGGAGCTGGGCCTCTGGGAGGGGGTGGGGAGGCTCTGGACACTGAGAAAGACGTGGCCTTAGTGAGCCTGGCCCACAGAGGCCCGCCCGTCCCTCATGTTTCACTCTTCCCTGGAGGACTGAAGAGCGTCCCGAGCTGTCATGGCAGAAGAGGTGCACTGGGTGGCAAATGCATGTCCTCTGAGGGTATAGGAGCCTGGACTGGGTCGGGGGGGTGGGGGGGCAGGCAGGCACAATGCCCTGGGGGTCTCCTCCAGGAGGCCTTATCAGGTTTGGCCAGGGGGTCTCAGCACTCCTCACACTCCTACCACTGGCTTTTCTCACCAGCCAGAGCCACTCTGCTAAGGGTCCTATAGGCCCTTTTGGGAACAGGTGGAGAGCATCCGACTCACCGGAGGATCAGCCTCGGGCAGCTGACATTCTTATCCTGGTACAGCTTCCTCAGGTTGATGATCTCCAGCACCTTGACCAGGTTCACAAAGGCCCGAGGCACCTGAGCAAAGGCAAGATCGTCCCCAAGAGATCAAGGCTGGGCAGTGCCTCCTCTCCCCCAGGCCTGGGACCCGTGCCTCCTGCTGGGTGTCAGGTCTGTGGCCTGTCACCTGGGCCCACCCACGTCCATCATCCCTGTCTCCTCCTTTCTGCTGCTTGCTGTTAGCACACATGTGCTCAGGCTGCTGGGTCTAGGAGTGACAGCGTGCCCGGCGCTGGTCTCCAGGAGAAGCGGGCCACGTGGGAGGGTCTCAGCCGGAAGCCAGACACCCAAGGAGGAGGCCCGTGGCTGAGCGGCTCAGAGGACATGTGGGCCAGCATTCATACCTCGGCGTGGAGGATGTCCAGAGCCTGCCCAATGTTGTCCACGAAGTTCTGCGGAGAGTAGCGGACCTGCGGGGAGACGCAACGTCTCTAACCCCAGTCACCGTCCAGTCTCTCTGTAACCAGGACCGTGTCCTCTTCTGGGTCCCCTCCTCCCTGCCTTTCAGTCTGAGTGGGCAACACTGAAGCACAGGCTGTCTTTTGGGACCCCAGCCTCCACCCTAACTTCACAGTTCTCAAGGTTGTTAAGGGTGTGACCGTCAGGGAAAAACCCTTTCTTCTGCTATGGAAAGCTCTGGACCCACTTTGCGTCAGCTAGAGGTAGGGCCTTAGCTAAAGCCCATCACACCTCTGACCTGGGATGCTGGAGCAGGAGCCTCTAAGACCTCCTGCAGCTTGAACATCCTAGTGGCTGATCACTTCTGCTGGAGCCACCCGTGCTGGGAACCCACAGCTCAACCATATTACTTGAGGAGATACGGAGAGAGAAAGAGGCTCCTGCCTCCCCCTTCCCAAGGGCAAAACATTTTAAGGGTGATTTCCCCTCATCTTGTGCTTATCAAACTTTTATAAAGAAAAGCAGTGGAACCCTTTCTCTGAATGAAACTTAGCCAAGAGCCTTGCTCTACCAAGTGATCAAAGCTTCAGGGGAAGTGAGGGAGCAACCCATGGCCCCACCTCCTCATCTGCTCCACCCCGTAGCCAGTGGCCCTCAGGCCCCACGGCGCGCCCTCTGCAGCACAGCTTGGAAAACCCAGACTCTGGTGACTTTGATGCCAGGAAAGCAAGCCTTGAGGAGTCTCGGGGGCCAGAGTCACCCCAGAGGGAAGATGCTCTCAAGCCACAGCCAGACCCACCACTTTGCTCTGCTGGTCCCCTTTCTGCCGACTCTCCTGCTCTCTGTAAACCTCTGATGCCACCCCCACCCCCATGCCAAATCTCACGGCAGTTCTGACCCCAGGCTTCTCTTCTGGGTACAGTTCTATCACAGCTGAAGGTGAGCTGTCTGTGTCCCCCTGCCCTGGAGGTGTGAGCTCCTTATGGACAGAGCAGTGTTGCAGTGTCTGCTTGGCCCCAGTACACTGCCCAGGTTGGATCCATGCCTGACCACTAGCCAAGTCCCAACCCAGCTGCACTGTTCCAGTGACCCAGGGTGGAAATTCTTCCTGGGGGAATCTTGGGTTAGGGCCTGGAGACCTACCGGGTCATCACAGACATCACAGAGGTCATTGCCGCCTATAAACAGGGTTATTATCTTCCAGTCTTCCTGAAAATTTATATTCTGAAATGAATAGGAAACAAACAAGTAAATGTCTTGCCCCAGAGTCAAGTCGAGGAAAATACAAAGTGCTGAACGCTGCAGGGATGGGTCCGGACACCCTGGAGGTCTAGTGGGGACATTAATAATTTCTTTTCTTTGGTTTGGGGGTACTGAGGTCACAGGTGCTAAATCTTTTTTTTTTAAGGTGGCCTCTCTGGATTCCCGTGTGTCCCCGTCCTCCCCCAGAGTTGAAACTCTCCATCTCCATAATTCCTCCCGCCTACTCCCTGCTCTGGGTATCCTACCTCAAGAGGCCCAGATGCCACTTTCCCCAGATTTACCACATCATTCTTCATCAGGTCCACCAGTCTCCTGGCCTGAACAGGTAAATCTCTGAAGGCAGACATAAGAAAAAAGTCATGTGACCAGCAGAGCAGGCTAGGCATCAGATTCCTGGATGGACACTGCTCTTCGAGCCTCAGTTTCCTCATCGATTGCTCTGAAGTTAGTAAGACTGCTGTTCTTTCTATGGACTAGAGTGTTGGGATGATTATTACTTTGCCTCTCTGAGCCTCAGCAGCATCACCAAGGAAACATGGGCATCTGACCCTCTGTTCAATCTCACAGTTACTACACAGGATACATGAGAGATAACAAAGGTACTTTCTAAATTGCACACTGTTGTCTAGTAGGACAGGTTGTTATCGGAACTTGAGATAAAGCCTGTGAAGCACAAAGATGAGAGACCGTGTGGTTGAGATAATACATTTGCTCAGGCCACTTTATCTCTTGGTGCTACAGTGTCTTCATCTGTAACAATAATAATCTGGGATAACAGTTCCTAACTCTCCCCTACAACATAGGACATGCGTGGATACAGAGATTTCTCGCATGGAAGAGCCCTGGGGCCTGGGGGAAAGCAGGGAAGAAATCCAGGGCCATATGAACACTCCCTGCTTTGGTTTCTTCCGTGCTTTCAACTCAGGCTTCATTCTTAGATGGCTTCCTCATCTAATCATTCTGAGAACTGCCTTTCTTCTTATACTACCAGTGGACATATACTTGGAAAAAAGCAAGATTAAGGTAATATTAATGTAAACCTCAAATTTTAAGTCATAAAGTGGTAGCCCTCCCCCACCAAAAGAAAAAGGAAGTCACAGAATTCATGATAAAGCCTATTAGGTTTTGTATGATCTCTGCTCTGGATAATCTGTCACCTTGCCGGTCCTGAATAAATAATAGTTACTCGGGTGGGGATGGGGGCTCAAGCTCAGGGTGGCGGTGAGAGTTGAGAGAATGATATCAGGGGATCTAGGAATGAAAACATAGGAATCCTAGGAATACATGGTAAAGTAAGGTTTATGATCATTCTGGAAGAAATATGGATGAGGCAAAGCAATTTGATCAAAGCATGTACCTGGCATCAGAACCGATTGTGACTAGTTCCTGGGGGTATGGTTAGGGGTAGGCTAGTGGGGTTTTGTGCCCCAGAGCAAGGGACACCCCCCAAGAGAGCCCACCCAGCCATCTTTGACCCTTAGATCCTTCCACTGGACCAAACCCCCCAGCCTTCAGACATGCACCCTAGACCAGGAGTCTAGGCCAAGGGCCCAACCAGGTCCCCACAGGACCCTTGGGGTTCACCCCCAAGATTCTCACTCAGCTCGGGCTCCCGGCACAGCCTGGTTTAGGTAGGCCCCAGAACTGCTTTCTTTTCCCTTGCCAACGGAGAAGCCCTTCAGGGAAGGGTTGAATTCCCGGAGCATGTCTGTAAATACAGGGAAGAGATGTCAGTACCCCAAAGCCATCTTTGAATTCCTTTGATAAGTGCCAAGGGGTGTCAGTGACAAAGCAGAGCCCCCACCCCCCACCCCATAGCCCTCACCCTTACAGTTAACTTGGCCCCCAAAGAAAATGTCCAGAAGGGCGATGCTGAGCCACGTGGGCAGCACACACAGGGCTCAATGAATTGGTGCTGAATAAGTGCCAGTCTGGCTCAGGTACTGCTCTCAGGCACTTTGCTTTTTCTCTAAACAAATAATCACTTTGCTGAGATATAGTTCACATAATATAAAATTTACCAAAGTACAATTCAATAGCTTGTAGTACGCTCATACAGTTGTGCAACCATACCCCTATAAACTTTAAAACATTTTCATCACCCCAAAAAGAAACTTGGTATTCATTAGCCATCACTCCCCATTTCTACCAGCCTATCTATCAGTTCATTTCAGTCGCTCGGTCATGTCCGACTCTTTGCAACCCCATGGACTGCAGCAAGCCAGGCTTCTCTGTACTTCACCAACTCCTGGAGCTTGCTCAAACTCATGTCCATTGAGTCAGTGATGCCATCCAACCATCTCATCTGCTGTCATCCCCTTCTCCTCCTGCCTTCAATCTTTCCCAGCATCAAGGTCTTTTCTAATGAGTCTGTTCTTGGCACCAGGTGGCCAAAGTATTGGAGTTTCAGCTTCAGCATCAGTCCTTCTCATGACTATTCAGGACTGACTTCCTTTAGGATTGACTGATTTGATCTCCTTGCAGTCCAAGGGACTCTCAATAATCTTTTCCAACACTGTAGTTAAAAAGCATCAGTTCTTTAGCACTCAGCTTTCCAGCCTCATGGCAATCACTAATCTCCTTTCTGTCTCTATAGGTTTGCTCACTCTGGATGCTCATAAGAGTGGAACCATAGAATACAGTGTCTTTCGTGATTGGCTTCTTTCACTTAGTGTGTTATAAGTTTCCATCTCTGTTATAGCACGTATTAGTACTTCATTTCTTTTTATTGGCAAATAATATTCTATTGTATAGATACAATTGTTCAAAATATTCTCTCATAATCCTTTTTATTTCAGTAATAGCATCTCCTTTCTCATTTCTGATTTTCAGGCTCTATTCCCTCATCTACTCTGGTCAGTCTACCTGCTGCCAATTTTGTTCATCTTTTCAATCTCACTCATTCTAATGCCTTTACCATGCCGGATCCACCTTTTCCATTTTGCATTCTGCCCACAACTTGGCTGAGAACTCCGGCAAGCAGATTGATGGTAGGGACCAGATGATCTATGTGGAAATAATCAGATAGCCATGTGTGGGAAAACTTATGAAAACACAGGGTCAGAGCAGAAGGGTCAGAGTTCCCAGAGCCTCGCATGTGCTCAATCAATGTTTATGGACTGAAGTAAGAATAACTCAAAGTTCAGAAAGGCTAGGAAAGTTAAAAGTTAAAAGTCATACAGTTACTAAGCATAGAACCCTAAGCTAGAAACCTAGTCTTGCAGCTCTAACATAGGGTATTTTTTCCAGACCTACAATCTTCTCGGATGTGGGAAAGAACTGGCTAGGTATCAGTCCGGACTTTCAGGCACCATGCCATCCAGCAGGGTGCTCTTGGAACCAAGCATGACTACAGGGCCTATGCAACCCAGAGGGACTGAACTCATTCCCTGTGGCCCTGGGGACATTGTACGAAGGGATGATAGCTACTCTGATTTCTACTCAATAGAAGGAAGCACTGTGAGATCACTAGAGAGCTACCTGAAAATAGAAGGGCTTGTCCTAGACTCCTCATTACTGGAAGAATTCATCTCTGACTCCCTAGGTATTATCAGGAATGTCACAGAAAGGCTCTCGTCATTGGACAGGGTGAGAGCCTGCGGGGGCATGCAGTTACCTCTGCCAGGAACGCTCCATTCCCTTTCCTTATCTGATGAATTCCAGTTCTTAAAGCCCCCCTTTCCAAAGGCAAGGTTAACAACTTTCTTATTTATTTTCCCCGAAACTTTGTACGTGGCAATAATGATTGGTATGCGCGTCTGTCTTTAGGGAGACATGGCCCTAAACAGTCATTGGTAATGTCATCAGGGCAGGGGCCTTGTCTAATCGTCCTGTTTCGCAAGCACCCAGCGCAGGAGTATTTGCTGGACTAAATTGAAGAGGGAGCTGAATTGAGCTTCTGCTCTGACCCTATGTTTTCATAAGTTTTCCAACACATGGCTATCTGATTATTTCCACATAGATTATCTGGTCCCTACCATCAGTCTGTCTTCACAACTTTAGTAAAGAAGTCTGAATAGGCAATGTTCCACTGCTGAGCTAAGCTTGTCAGGGGCATCCATCTAAGGTGTGACTTTTTCTCAATTTTTCCACAGATCATTTTAGTGGACAACCTTGAATCAGATGGTTTCCAGTCATGTTACTGACCACAACTGCATGGCAATCAGAGAGCCCAGCAAACCGTTGTGTACGCTAGTCCAGCTCACAGCCCAGTCAGCTACATTCACAAAAGCAACCTCAACCATCTCCTAGTGATAGTGGAGTTTATTCATAGCTCTTTTGTGTGGACCTAAAAATAAAGAAGACAAGGGGTACTTGTGCCACAGAACTGTACCTACTTACACTCAACAGGATTTGAAATAGCAAGAACAGATAGCACATGAAGTCCAACCAGCTCTGCCTATGTAGCAATCAAGCCATCTTTATCATCAAAGTCTGACTTTGGAGCTGAAACAATTTCTTAACTGCTAAAGATATATTACCAAGGGATAATTATAAGAAAAGCAAATGAGAATGGGACCAATTAAACTCCTCTCAGGTAAAATTGTTAGCCAGAAGATTTTAAGGGAAAATAACACGTATTTTACATGTGCTTTAAGAACAAGCACTGTGTATGCACTAAGGAGAATGAAAAGATGAATAAGATAAGACCATTGAAAGAATGTAGTCAGGCTTAAACAAATCATTCCAAACAGGTTGTTGATGAAGCAATTTAAGGAAAATGCTGCGCCCCAAATATGGCTGTGTTTGCATGGCCTGAACAAGGTAACTTCATCTCTGTTGCTGCTCATAGCAGCTTTCCCTAAACCGGACACACAGGAATTCAACGTCTTTGTATGCAGTGGTGCCTAATGCAGTCCAAGCCTAAGTCAACGCCTCCCAGAAAGGTACTCCGGTCAGAATGGCAGGCAAAGCAGAGAGGGGTTTCCTTTCCTTCCTTCTTCAATCACTTCTTAATAATAACTTGCACTAAGAGCTGGATGGAGCATTGTTTCTCTCTTACTCTCTTCCTTCCTCAGACAAATACAATTTCTCTCTCTTTTTTTTTAAAAGAAAAAAATCTGCAAGGCTTTAATTACTCTCAAGAAGCAGAGAGAGCAGACCGTTTTGGGGAAGCAGCGCCCCCTGCCGAACACGGCTGTCTTCTGCAGCCCGTTTCCCTGCTAAGCCCACGGTCACCGCCAGGGGGAGCTGCCGAAACGCGCAGGGCTGCGGCGGGCCCGCCCGGAACCTGGGGGAGCGCGTACTCACTGGGCAGGGTGATGACGCTGCTGAGGTTCTGGTCGCCGCCCACACTACGTCGTCGTCGCGGGGACAAAAAAGAAAATGAAGGTTAAAACTGCCAGCAACGCTGAAACACCCCAGACACCACCAAGACACACCTTCCTCCTTCTGAGAAACACTCTGGGGGCTTGGGTCTTTCCCTTTCCTCATTATTTCTATAGAAAAACTGAAAAAAAAAAAAAAAAAAGCCAGAACACAGCAACTTTTCTCTACTTGCCTCACAAACCAGAATGTCCAAAAAAAAAAAAACTCGTTTAAACCAGCGGGGCTGACTTATTTTGTTTTTTAAGTTTGAGCTTGAACCTCGAGGCAAGGGAATTAAGTGGGCCCCTTCATTAAAAGGAAAAAAAAAAGTTTGCCCTCATGGTTTTCTTCCTGCTTGGTTTGGGGAAAACTCGTCTTTAAAGGGTGTCTTCTAGAGAGCCTTCTCCACCTTCCAAACCACTTATAAAATTCCAAGGAAATCAAAGTTGGATGGGTTTCTGGGCATGAAAATACACAGCATTCCAGAGTTGATTGGATTCCCTGCTTTTCCATATCTCCTCCTTCTCTGCCAACTACGTCTGGGAACATTTCAAAGGTTCTCAGAACTGTTTGGGGTTTAACTCTGTGGAGCATCATCAGGGAGGAGGCCAGGGACTCAGCACTCAGGGCCAAGCTGGTGCCAGAGATGATGGATTGCAGGCTGAGGAAACACCAAACCTGCCCTCTCATGTTGGCATGAGCCAGACTTTCAAAGGTGCAGCTGGAGTGGTGCTCAACCACTGTCTGCAGTGCCTGGATCTGATTACAGGTGGAGCGGGACCAGCATGCACAATATATATATACATGATTAGGAGAGGCACCGGATTAGGGGTCAGGAGCCATCTACCCTACTTTTTGCTCCTTTATCATCTGACTGTGTGATCTTGGACAGGTTACTTGTCCTCTCTGAGCCATGCTTCCTCGTCTGTTAAATGAAGGCCCTTCAGTAGTGATCCCAGCTACCATTTATATCTTCCTTTCTGTCAGGCACTGTGCTAGGCGTTTAAATTCTCTCTAAGCCTCGTGACCTGGGCACTTTTGGTAAAGAACTGCCTGCCAATGCAGGAGAATTAAGAGATGTGGTTTTGGTCCCTGGGTTGGGAGATACCCTGGAGAAGGGCCTGGCAACTCATGCCAGTATTCTGGCCTGGAGAATCCATGGACAGAGGAGCCTGGCGGGCTACAGTCCATGACTGTGTGATCTTGGACAGGTTACTTGTCCTCTCTGAGCCATGCTTCCTCGTCTGTTAAATGAAGGCCCTTCAGTAGTGATCCCAGCTACCATTTATATCTTCCTTTCTGTCAGGCACTGTGCTAGGCGTTTAAATTCTCTCTAAGCCTCGTGACCTGGGCACTTTTGGTAAAGAACTGCCTGCCAATGCAGGAGAATTAAGAGATGTGGTTTTGGTCCCTGGGTTGGGAGATACCCTGGAGAAGGGCCTGGCAACTCATGCCAGTATTCTGGCCTGGAGAATCCATGGACAGAGGAGCCTGGCAGGCTACAGTCCATGGGGTCGCACAAAGCTGTACATGACTGAGGCGACTTAGCATGCAAGCCTCGTGACAACACTAAGCCAGTATTATCGTCTCTGCATCAAAGATGAGACCACTCCAGAGAGGTTGAACAACTTGCCCAAGGTCACACAGAGCAGGCAGCTGGGACTCAGACCCAACTGTGGTTCTGAAGGCTGCTGCCTCCTTCTGAGACTACTGCCCAGAGGGAGAAATGGAAGCTCAATCTTTTCCAGCCCAAATGTTTGAGTAGGTTCTCCCCTAAACTCCTCCTGTTCAGGTCCAGACTTGCTTGGGAGAAAATAGTGGTTTGGGAAAGCTGATAAATACCTTCCTTAAATTAAACCTAGAAGTTTCTCATGGAAAAGCACCAGGTGACTCATCTCTCTGCTAGAGAACTTGTTTTCTACACGCTCAGGGGGATCCTCCCCTGTCCTGTGACGATGAGGGATCTCTGGGCCTCGCCATGGCTCTACTCACCTCCAGGACAGACCTCGATACTGAGTCAAGACGTCTAGGACATTTCCAGGCTTGGACCCGGCCCCATTACCTGCCTGAAAAGAGAACAACACGGGGGCGATTTTCCTGCCTGCTCACCAGAGGGTCTGTGTTCTTGTCCTGGCCAGGAGAGAATGCCAAGCCCTTTGGAACCCAGAGTCTTGACAGCACGTCTTGATATGAATCCTGCTTTGTCAGAAATGAGTGCAAGCTCCCGCTAGGAATCTTGGAACCCACCCTGGGAAACCCTGCCCAGACACCAGGCTGGCAAAAATGCTCTGGAAATTAGACTGCAGTGTGGTTTTCCAAAGGACTCATTTCAGGGCCCCATTTTTCTAAAAGCTGTGAACTATATCATAAAAGGAAGTATATTATAATCCTTTGATATGAATAGATCTTGCATATGTACAACGTGAAAAATTAAAACAAAATGCCATGTACCTGCTCCTCAGCTAAAGAAAGAGCAGAGTCTTTTAAAACCACCACATGACGCACCACAGGTCATGTCCTTTGCCTGACGCCTGTTATTTCTGAGACAAGCCATTTCAAGGAAGCAGGGGACAGGTGGCCTCCAGGAGAGGTGTCCCCACCTTTGGGGCAAAGAGTTGTGAGGGGTCATGGAGAAGAGGGCTACGGGACAGAGACAGGATTCTGGCTTCAGAGTTCTGTCTGTATCCAGCACTTACAGGCTCTGTGGCCGTGGTACTCACTTTGCCTCATCCAGCTTCACCTTCTTTGTTGGTTTAAGTTTGAGGAGATACATCACAGGATTTTATTGAGGGAACTGAGTGGGATCATATCAGTGTGAACAGGCCACAGACATGATAGGCGTCAGCTGGTAGTTGGGGGGGAAATTCAGCTGGAGGCCCTTGACCTTACCAACCTGGAGAGCATAAGCTGGACTCCTCTGTAATGAGCGCTGTGGACCAGAAGCAGGGACCCCCACCTCCCACCCCAGCGCTCTAAGGACTTGATTCTGCTTTTTCTGGATCACTCTTTGTGGGGACTGGGAGGTCACCACGGGGCAGTTGCAGACATAGGCTGGATCATCTTTAGTATTTCCATCTCTTCCCCTGACCCTGGTTTTTCACCCCCTGCATTAGCACTAGTTCCTGTTGCATCGTCACATGGCCCTTGGCACAATCCCTTAGCTTTCCTACGTGGACGGAACAAAGCATCTGGTCTTTGAAGGGGCCCTACCCCGTGGGCAGGAGACCTCATACTGTTCCACCCCACCACTGATAGGCTGTGTGGTCTGGGCTGGGTCATTTCTATCTCAGGGGCTCCCTCTGGGCCCCCCACTTCCTGCTTTCTCTTTCAATCCAATGTTAGGAGAAGAAAGATGAGGTTAGAATGGCAGTGGAAAATGCTGGATTCCAGGGTGGGTAGGGAGGTGGAGAGGGACTGAGGTTGCACGGATGATGGCAGCTCTAAGGGCTCGAAGTGAGATTCTCCTATTAACCAAGGTCTTGTCTTCTCCTGCCCTTCCTTCCCCTATCCGTAACTCACCGTGAGCGAGTCGCCAGGGCTCCTATGACCTTGATGTCAGCCAGCTTCAGCCTGTGAACTGAATGCAAAGATGAACAGAAGATGGGCTTCCTGTCTCCTCTGAATCAGGGAAGAATGTTCTAGAAAGACTAACACAAAGTAGGGAAATTGCGTTTGGACAAAGACGCTAAAAGCTCATCCTTGTCCTAAATCCCAGCAGTAGCAACTATGGAGCCTGACTGTCAGTCTCCTCCTTGGGGCTCCTGGGGACAGGGCTGGGGAGCTGGAAGGTGGCCCCACTTTCAGAGGGGTATCTGCTGGTGTTGGGTGAACCTGATGCCACAGGTGGGCAGTTATCCTCAGGGCATAAACATTCCCTGATGACCTGATCTGGGAGTGAGGAGGGGGTTGTGGTGAAGGTGAAACCTGTACTTCATCTATGCTAGGCTCTTTTGATATTTGGGATAAAATATTATATTTTATTTTATATTTTATTAGGAAAAAAATCAGCTCAGTTTTTCTGAAGTGAAAAAGGAAATGCCTTTATGCTATTGACTATTTTTTTTAAAAGGTGCAATTACATGACATAAACAATTCCGTGGCCTTTAGTACATTCCCAGTGTTGTGCAACTATGACCTCTGTTTAGTTCCAAAACATTTTCATCACCCCCAAGGGAGACCTGTACTCACTAAGCCAGTCACTCTTCCCTCCCTCCAGCCTGTGACAGCCACTGTCTGCTTTCTGCCTATGGATTTACCTACTCTGGATATTTCATATAAATGGAATCATACTAAACACGACCTGTATGTCTGGCTTCCTCCACTTTGCATGATGTTCTCAAGGTTCCCCATGCTGTAGCAGCTGCGAGTCCCTCGTTTTTTTAATGGCTAATATCCTATACCACCTTTCGTCTATTCCTTCATCAAATCACAGGCTCACCTCCTACTCCCTCTTATATCTCCCACTTCCCTGGAGTACCTCCTCCCATAGTCGCCCCGACTTTGACACAGCTCCGTCTTTCCTCAGATGTGCCTTTCGTAGTTTCTAGCTGTGTGAGCTGCACTAACTGGTCAATTACCTTTCAGCCTTGGAAGAAGTCTAATGTAGCATTTATACCAGGGAGTGGCCCACTACTCCAACAGGGAAAGAAACCTTTCATTTCAGTGAACCACTGCTTAAGATAAATAAACTAAAATCTATCTTCCAGGAGGTTCTCTCAACAGTCCTTCTTTACCAAGTCACTCTATGATGAGGGTGGTGAAATGCAGAAAAAGATGCTTTCGATGCCACCTGACTACCTAGAGTCTACTTCACTCATCAGCATGTTGTATGATCACATCTACATGGGAAGCTGTGCTCACACTCAGCGGAAACAGTGTTCAAAGGGATCTCCAGGTCTTGCTGCCTCCATGGGGACATCTTGTCTACCCGACTTCTATGCTGTCTGCCTATGGGGAACTGTTGCTCCCACTGAGAATTTGCTCTCATTGGAAAAGTAAAAGTCCCTGCTTCTTTCCTATGACAGCAGGCAAACTAAACCATGCATAGCTGTGAATGTGTGTATGCAAAATATAGAGATTAGTGGTCTTCAGATTTGAGCATGCATCAGAATCATCTGGAGAGCTTGTTAAAACACAGATGGCTGGTCCCCACCCTCAGAGTTTCTGATTTAGTAGGTCTGGGGTGGGCCCAAGGCTCTGTGGTTAGAAGAACAATATCAAATCACAAAGCCAGCTGCAGACGTTAGCACACATCCACGGGGCTGAGCCTGAGAACTCTGAAATGACCTCTTCTCAAAGAAATCAGAATCTGGGTAAAAAAGGCAACAAAATGAAAACTAAGACCTCCTCTCCTCAACTCTAGAGGGTTTATTTTAGCTTCTGATGATGATGGCCAATCACCATATTCTTGTTGCCATAATGTGTAATATAGTGAATTCTGGGAACACTAACGAGTGTGCAAAGGTTAGGGGAAATCTTTGGGGCTGGTAAAATGTGGAGGAGATGAGAGATTTGCTTTGAAAGCACATTACAATATTCTAAAGGGGTGGCTGAAGCTGGCCATTTCTGCCTCCTAAATTGTAGCAGGCAGAAAGGAAACATACACATATATGTGTGCTCATGTATGTCCACATCTGTGTGTGTACATACATATATATGGCTTGATATGCATATTGGAAGGGGTGGCTTCCTGTTGGTCATTCTGTAACAAATGACCTGTAAGAGATAATAAACCAAAAGAACCAAATAGAGATGGAAGAAGTTTGACTCATTTGGGTCTGGGATCTTATTAAAAGAGAACCCTGCACACACATTTCATTGGCTTGTTATTCCAGAATCCTCGATTTGAGTTTTGTTAATATCATCATATATGATAAAGACATAGCCTGGAACCACAGCAAAGCACTTTAGCAATTGCTCTCCTTGGGGAGAGAACTCTTCAGAGATAAGATTAAATTTGTGTGGGCTGATTAGCCTAAACATTATCTGGTACAGATTGTCCATCACCTCGAAAGAAGTTGATAAACATATTGTTAACTCATCAACATTTTCACAGAAGGGGCCTCTTATCAGAAGGCCATCTAAACTATGATGAAAGTTCACGAATTACCAGAAAATGGTTGACTAGACTACAGAATGGGGAAAGTGCCCACTGGACACAAAAAGGAACGCAGGGAGAAGCTTTGACGCTTGGGAGTTCTTAAACTACCTAGGGCTATAATCTGAAAAACCAACTTTCTCTCAATTGTCAGCTAGAGCTACCCAACCTTTGCTCTCAGATTTTAGGGACTTATATAAGGACTTTTGCAGTGGTGGTAAACTGCTGGCCCAGGCTAGTCTATGTTTCTGTCTTTGAAGTGCTTTGGCATGAGTTTACTTGAAAAAATACGTGACTGGCACATAGGAGCTCAAGAAATGTATTCAGCTGAATTAAAGGCTAAGGAAGAGGCTCTGTATCAGAGACTTTACAGCTCTTGAAGCTCTAAATGATGGAAACTGCAGGGAAGGGAAATACATTCATCCAAGTGTCTGGATGAGTTTGAACTTGTTCAGTAGGTGGGTCCCACCAAGGGGACAAAGTGAAGTCACTCAGTCATGTCTAACTCTTTGCTACCCTGTGGACTGTAGACCACCAGGCTCCTCTGTCCATGGGATTTTCCAGGCAAGAATACTGGAGTGGGTTGCCATTTCCTTCTCCAGGAGATCTTCCCAACCCAGGAATTGAACCCCAGTCTCCCACATTGCAGGCAGACGCTCTAACCTCTGCACCACCAGGGAACGGGCAGGCTGTTATTCCCTGTGGGGCATCATGACTTCCTAGTCACAGGCTAGTTAGGTCCCAAAACTCATGAGAATGCGGTGACTCTAGAAACAGCTTCTGGATGCACACTGGACAGTCTGTGCCCTGCACAGCTCACCACTGACTCACAATGAAGCAAAGCCCCTGGGATCACAGTGCTGAAACCTGGGCAGTTTCAATATCAGCACTGGAATTGCTCATTTTAACTAAATGATGTCAGGGACTTAGAAATGACTAGTTCTAATTTATACTATTGGTGACAGTGGCATAGAATTAACTTTGTTCTGCTTTCAGATGCTATGAATTTTCCCCCTTTGCATGGAATTAGCAGCTTTACTTCAAGATAGCCAACTTCAAGAGACAGCCAGTGCCCTTTCTGGCTCCTTATTGCCACTCTCCTGTTTACAAAATGCTACTCCTTTTCTCACTGGGAAAACCTTAAGTCATCCTCAAGGCCCATTGTATTTTTTTTTTTAAAACTTATCCCAGTGATCTTATGGACAGTGCCATGAACTAATACAAAATGATGTAAGTACTTATGAAGTTATAAAGCCCTCAGGAGGTAGCATTCAATAAATTTCATGTATGCATGGAAAACCATAGGGGCGTGGAGAGTCAGACATGACTGAGCATGAACACAGGCCACAGCCCACTGGCCAGAAGGAGGAAACTAGAAGCGTGCATGCATGCATTCACTTATTCATGCTACCAAACAGCAACTGGCAACAAAAATTACTTACATCAGCTCTACATATCTCATCCCAAACCCCACAGATGAGCAGAAGAGGTTCATCACCTACACGCTCAGGATGGAGTGATGTGAGGCACCTGGGCGGCCAGGGGCTGAGGCCTGTTGATGAAGGCAGTATCTTATTTTGAAATTATCACTTGTTCATTAGCTGGGTGTATTGGTGGATTGGTTTGAGAGAGACATTAGAAAAGGGGACTACAAAGAAGGTTTTTGAAAATAACTCTGAAGGTAAAACAGTTATTTGATAAGAAAGTCTCAGGGAAAAATTGTCTTAATGGAAGGCACTTTGGTGCAATGAGTTTTTAGGATCTTTTTCAACCCTGGGAACTTTTGATTTGCTGAAGTAGATATATTCTGCAATAAAGATAAGTTCAACAAGCGTTTATCAGACTCCCACCATGTGCTGAGTCACTGGCGATGTAAAGATAGATGATCTGCTCTTATAAGTACATATCAGATGCCTTCATCTCAATTAGAAATTGTAAACATGGTCTCCAGAAGGGTGAATGACCTCACCAAAAATGTGACAATTATCGAGGGTGATAATAGCGTGACCTGGTGCTAAGTCTTTCTCCTGCCCCAACAGCCACAAGTGTGATTAAAATGTCCAATCAGATATCAAGTGCAGTAATGAAATGTGTTTTTCATTTCTGTCCAGTTAGCTGTGGCTATTTTTCGAAATGATGCATTTAGCGGGGGTACTCAGAGGGGCCAACCCAGCATTAGCCCTTGAGTACGCCACCCAGTAGGCCAGTGCCGGCATTTTGTTCCCAGGCCTACTTGGTTAGATCAAGGATGCCTGTATCTGTCCACCTGCTTATCCAAACAACTGTCACCAGAGCATCTCATACCTCAAGGTCTCAAGATTTCTTGTGCTTACATCTTCAAGTGCCAATAAACAGGACCATCTCCAGGGTCAGGGGATAAAGGAGAAGTTCATGTTTCATTTGGCTTTCAGATGTTCAGATATGCTCTAATGGACTGCTTGCTTATCACTGTTGTGATAGGAACATAATCTGGACAGACTGCAAAATCTTTACAGGCCATCCTTTTAGAATGATAAGATTAAAAGAAGATAGATATCATTTCACCGTAGAGAGTATGGCTATTAAAACAAATGCCATCTTCCCTCTCCTTACACAAACATACATATGTACATACACATATATGTATAGACACATGTATACATATGTATACATCTATGTATACACACATGCATATGTAATGTACATATACACATACATCTTTGAGCTTTTGCGATTGGAGAGCTTACATATGAAGCTAATAATTTATGTTACTAAAATTCTGCTAGCAAACTAACCAACAAGAAGAGGCTGTCACCCAATATGGCGAAACAGCATAAAGATGCTATGTGTTTGTAAGACTTTTATCACCTATTCCATTCTTCTGCAACTTAGTCAAGAGCCAGTTACATACTGAAGTGTTCCGTGAGAAGATTTTTTAACTTACTTGCCAGTCACTTGGCTTGATTAGAGTGTGTAGAGCTAAGACAGGCATGAAGGGCAAGCTGACACTTACTTGTTCTACTAACACTCAGCAAAAGGAGACAACCTGCCCACAAAGATTTGCATACCGTAACATCTCCAAACTTTGCTTTCTATCCTGGAAGGCACATAGGAGGCATTCAACAATCATCTAATAGATGCATAAACAAGGGAACAAATCAATGAACACACGAGTCACTCCCCAGGATGCACGAGAACCACCGCACGGTTGCAGAGATGCTCCTAGGCTGAGTTCTGAATCACGTGGGCCACCACACACCCCCCCACGGTCCGGTGCACACAGCTATCACCCCCAGGTTGACTCATTTGGAGGAAAAGTTTCAGCCCTTAGGCAGCCCCTCTTTGGCAAAGTCTCTGCCTAGAACATTTCATGAGTCTCACTTTCATGACCCAGCAGCAGTCATTTTGAAAATACCCAGAAGTAGTGAAAATGGCACGTGTGTAAGACTTTGTGCTTTCCTGCACTGTGCGGAGTTTGAGTACACCCTGATACAGCCCTACTCAGAGCACAGACTTTTTGCTTCCTGCTTAAGGTAGTTCTGCTTTTCACAGAACAAATCTGCCTCATCGAGGCTTCCCAGCGGGGACAGTGACATCACCTCACTCACCTGACACTGGGCCCTTTGCAGAGCATGGCCTAGCACACAGTTAATGCTCAATAAATGCTTTCTGGTAATGTTATCACATTTTTGTTAAAGAATAATCAAATACAGGCATGAACTTGCAAGTATACACACAGAGCTAGATGGCCTTGAAAACCTCTCAGGTATATCTCAGATTGTGGGGACTGACATCCTAAGGCTACTCTTATTGTGATGGGTTTAGACCTCACATGAGTTTACAAATCAGTGGACTTGAGCCGTGTACCTGAGGTGGGAACCGTGTCAGAGGGATCCTTGTCAGAGCACCTGATTTCCGCTCCTTCTCTCACCTGAAAGGAGACACGTGGAGAAATAATAAGAAATGGTTCTTCCATGTAAGAAACTGGGTGAGAAGTGTGCCTCTATTGGGGAGATACCACTTAACAGAGAAACCTGGGCATCTTTTAGGAGTTGGCTTTCTCCTTCAACACTCACACTGAGTGTCCGCAAAACCCATTCCAGCTGCTCCCAGGCCTGCCCCTCTTCTCTAGTCCCTCAGCACTCAGCCTAATTTCAGGCTTCATCACTTCTAAAATATGGCTGTATTCTGAGAAGTGTGCCTCTATTGGGGAGATACCACTTAACAGAGAAACCTGGGCATCTTTTAGGAGTTGTCTTTCTCCTTCAACACTCACACTGAGTGTCCGCAAAACCCATTCCAGCTGCTCCCAGGCCTGCCCCTCTTCTCTAGTCCCTCAGCACTCAGCCTAATTTCAGGCTTCATCACTTCTAAAATACGGCTGTATTCTTCAGCACCATTGCTGCTGGCCTGTAGGCTTCCTCCTTAGCCTTCTGAATCCATTCAGAGCATAAAAATCACTCCCTTGCCCAGATTCTCAGTGAAAGCAGGAATTTTTGTCTGTTTCAATTATTATGTTTCCAGAGCCTATAACACTGCACAGTAGAAGCTCAGTAAATGCTTGTTGGTTAAATATGCATGTTTCCACTCTGTACGAACAGCAGCATAAAGTCCATCCTCCTTGGCATGGCCTAGGAGGCCCTCGATGTTCCAAACCATCTACTAACTCTCTGTCCCCTCCCTGTCTCTGCCCAGCACCCACCTCTGCCCTTTCTTTCCTCTTCCTCCTCCCTGTTTCCTTCCTCCCACCCACCTGGCTACGCCTTCGTCACCCCCAAGGCTGAGGTCGTGGGAGCCCTGGGGAAGACTTCTCGGCTCCCTCCTGTTGTGTGCTTTCCAGCTGTGTTCTCAGAATACCCGTGGGAACCTCACAGCGCTTGGTACATTGTGCTGCCACTGCTGGCTGACCCCACTAGACCATCTGTATTTTTATCTTCTATACCTGGTCTCATCCACCTACTCATTTAGTTTCTCAGCTGACAGTGATGAGATACCTGCCCTGAGCCCCTGCCCTCACAGAGCCTGCATGCTAGTGGTACACAGCTTGTATTCAGTAAGTGTATCTTGAAGGGCTGTATTGCTCCCTCTTATATAAAACTCATGGCCCGGTTCAGTTTAGTTCTGTTCAGCCGCTCAGTTGTGTCCAACTTTTTGCGACCCCATGAATTGCAGCACGCCAGGCCTGCCTGTCCATCACCAACTCCCAGAGGTCACTCAAGACTCACGTCCATCGAGTCCATGATGCCATCCAGCCATCTCATCCTCTGTCGTCCCCTTCTCCTCCTGCCTCCAATCCCTTCCAGCATCAGAGTCTTTTCCAATGAGTCAACTCTTCACATGAGGTGGCCAAAGTATTGGAGCTTCAGCTTTAGCATCATTCCTTCAACATCATTCCTTCCAAAGAAATCTCAGGGCTGATCTCCTTCAGAATGGACTGGTTGGACCTCCTTGCAGTCCAAGGGACTCTCAAGAGTCTTCTCCAACACCACAGTTCAAAAGCATCAATTCTTCGGCGCTCAACCTTCTTCACAGTCCAACTCTCACATCCATACATGACCACAGGAAAAACCATAGCCTTGACTAGACGGACCTTTGTTTACAAAGTAATGTCTCTGCTTTTGACTATGCTATCTAGGTTGGTCATAACTTTCCTTCCAAGGAGTAAGCGTCTTTTAGTTTCATGGCTGCAATCACCATCTGCAGTGATTTTGGAGCCCCCCAAAATAAAGTCTGACACTGTTTCCACTGTTTCCCCATCTATTTCCCATGAAGTAATGGGACCGGATGCCATGATCTTCGTTTTCTGAATGTTGAGCTTTAAGCCAACTTTTTCACTCTCCGTCTTCACTTTCATCAAGAGGCTTTTTAGTTCCTCTTCACTTTCTGCCATAAGGGTGGTGTCATCTACATATCTGAGGTTATTGCTATTTCTCCCAGCAATATTGATTCCAGTTTGTGTTTCTTCCAGTCCAGCATTTCTCATGATGTACTCTGTATAAGTTAAATAAGCAGGGTGACAATATACAGCCTTGACGTACTAGGTAGATACTGTTAAATGTGCATTATACTTTATAACTTAATACTTCTGTGAGGTAGGATGATGACTCTCATCATTTCCCAGATTTGAAAAACCAAGGCACAGAGAGGTTGAGTACTTTGCCTGCTGACACAGAGCCAGTAACAGAAAGAGTCTGAGTTTGAACCCAGTGCCCACTCGCTCAACTCACTGAGCCGTATTGCCTCTTAGATGTATCCTTATTTCTGTGATGTTAGTGAGAAAGTGTGGGATGAGTTGATAAATCAAGTCTTTGAGACTGTTATCTCTCAGCTTTGCCTTCACCTCCCAGAGCAAACCGCACCCTCTTTTATCCAGTAGGGAGGTAAGGGTGGTGCTAGGACTGAATTCATCTCAACCCACATTGGTCCCTGGTCCTCTGAGAAGGAGGATGACAACCTTCAAGTGTTTTTTGTGTCCACAGAGGACTGTGGAGTGCCCTATCTAATCTCGAAAGGAAGTATTAGAAAAAGACTCATGAGATAAGCCATAAGGAAGATGTGAGTGAGTATGAGGCGGCCCCTAAGGGGCAGCTGACGGCTGAGGACGTCCATGTTGACTGCTTCCAGATCTCACCCCGTTTCCCTGTCTTTTCTTGACTTTCTCTTCAGATTAAGGGCTCGGATGAGTTTAAAAGGACTTATCAGAGATTTGAGGAGCGCCTGAAGATTTTTAGGGCTTCCCAGGTGGTGCTAGTGGTAAAAGACCTTCCCACCGATGCGAGAGACATGGGTTCAATCCCTGATTGGGAAGATCCTTCGGAGGAGGAAGTGGCAACCCACTCCTGTATTCTTGCCTAGGAAATCCCATGGACAGAGGAGCCTGGTGGCCTATGGTCCATAGGATCGCAAAGAATCGGACATGACTGAGCACAATCATATACAATGATTCTTGCCTCACATCAAAATAGACAGGGAGCCAGCAGCACTGAGCCCCCAGCATACCCAGTGAAACCATGGGATGCTGGTTGCCAAGATCATTTTAAAGATGGAGTTGTAGGGCAGCCCTGCTTCAAGCACCTAGGGGACACCCCCACACGTGTTCCTTCACCCTCTCTAGCCTGCCCCCGGGGGTCCAGCACATAAAGAACCCCTTGGAAGCTTCTAAAGACTCAAGTGGCTGCCCCTGGTTCATTTGCATGTTTGTCAATCACAGAACACCTCTCCATACCTCAATCTTCACCTGGGGCTTTAGCATCCTGGGCAGATAGTTGCTGTTCTTGTAGGTGAACAGATAAGGATTCTCCTGCAGAGAAAGATAATGTATTGTAACCATGATCCAGGAATCCATATCCTTTGAATCATCAGGTCTTATCATCCAGCAATGCCTTTGGCCAATTTGAAGCATTCATACCATCCTTTAAATGATGAGAAAACCATGGTCTGGCTTTTCTTCTCTGTACTGCCTACTAGTTCCCTGCGGGAGTTCATTAACACTTTGAAATTCCCTATTTGCCACCGTCAGCACCTCTTGCTCTCTACCTGAGGTTCATGCCACCAGCTGCAGTAGGTATATTTCCATGAAAAGAGAACTTAAAGTTTCCTGAGAGCCAAGGCCAAGAGCAAAATAGGATGAATTGCATAGTTCTTACAGCTCAGTAACAAAAAACTTACCAATTCATCAAGAAAGACAAAAATTTGACCAGTATTACGTGATAAGAGGAATTCTACTCATTTACATTGTCATTTTTAAAAATCAATTTATTCGTCAACATTAATTCTACACCTACTATACATTAGGCACATATTTAAGACACCCATCTTGGATTTGGGGCCAGGTGAGCTGTGGCTTTGTTCCTATGCCCTGCATAGGTATGGAAGGGGCCTGAGTTCTATTGAAACAGTTCTCCTGGCCCACAGGTATAAACCTTAGGTGTGCCCAGGCCCAGAAGAACAGACTCATGGCTCTAATGGGGCTAATGTCTCATCCAGGTGAGACCCACTTTCACAGCAAAGCCCACTTCTTTGTGACCACACCATTCTTCCCAACTCAGTAGGAGATTCCCCTACCCCCTTCCGCCCCCTCCAGTCCTTGACTACCTGGGAGGGACATTTCAGAGGCCTTCTCTCTTTTGCACTAAACGGTTCATCTTTCTGTCCTGCTGGCTGCACCTGGAATAGAAGGTAATATTTAGAACAGCAAAGTCTTATACAGGTGGCAGCATCCTAGGGTACCACTGAGAGAGGCTCATTGGCCCTGTGTTTTTCAGACTGTGACCCTGGGCGGGCAGCATCAGCTGGGAACATATTAGAAATGCCACTTCCCAGCCCCCAGCCCTGGGGTGGGACCCAGCTCTCTGTGTTTTATCAAGTCCTCTAGGGATTCTGATGCCTGCTCAAGCTGAATTCCACTGCAGGAGAGGAAACACCAGTGTCCAGCCCACTGCTCCTATTACAGGGAAACTGAACACCAGAGAGAACTGAACACCATCTAGTCAAAGCTATGGTTTTTCCAATAGTCACGTATGGATGTGAGAGTTGAGCCATAAAGAAGGCAGAGCACCAAAGAATCAATGATTTCAAACTGTGATGCTAGAGAAGACTCTTGAGAGTCCCTTCAGCAGCAAGGAGATCAAACCAATAAATTCTAAAAGAAATCAGCCCTGCATACTCATCGGAAGGACTAATGCTGAAGCCCCAATACATCGGCCACCCAGTGTGAAGAGCCGACTTATCAGAAAAGACCCTGATGCTGGGAAATAGTAAGAGAAAGAGGAGAAGGGGGTGACAGAGGATGAGATGATTGGATGGCATCATCAACTCAATGGACATGAGTCTGAGCAAACTCAAGGAGATAGTAAAGGACAGGGAAGCCTGGCATGCTGCAGTCCATGGGGTCTCAGAGTTGGACATGACTAAGTGACAACAACTTGAGTTCCATTGCAGGAGAGGAACCACCGATTCCAGCCCACTGTTATGACAGGGAAACTGAACACCAGAGAGACTAAACTGGACACCTAGATTGGATCTGGGTGTCCAGATCCAATCGAATCACGGTCATGCAGTTGCCGGCTTCCTGACCTTCCAGCAGCCGGTTATTTATTCTGCTTGACTTCCTGTCCCCCGTCCTTGCTGCCCTGCTGCTGCCTGGCTCCCTGATTACATTTCCCTCTGAGAGGAGAATAGGAATGGGAAGGAAAGGCAAATACATGGTGTAAACCAGCAGGGAATGAATGAAACACTTGGTCACCTGGCAAGCCCTGTGTTTCTACCTGGGACACAGAGGCGCAGGGGCATGGGGCACAGCACGGCCCCATGCTAACAATTAGAGAGTGTGTCTGCATTTCAAGAACAGTGATAGTGGTATCAGCGCTGATAGAAGCAGCTACTTAAATGATAACCGAAGCCTATCTAACATAGCAAAAAGTGATGTAGCAAAAAGCGTGTGGCGTATCCACAGGGAGAGCAGCGGAGGATCCACTCTGGGAAATTCATTGGAGGGAAGATGAGAAAATGAAGGCAGCTGGAGAATTCAACGGAGGAGGAATTTTAAGCTTCTTCTGTTATTTTAAAATGTTCACTGTACATTTGTAAGGGACTTCCCAGGTGGAATGAGTGGTAAAGAACTGCCAATAAAGGTAGATGTAAAAGACATGAGTTCGATCCCTGGGTCGGCAAGATTCTCTGAAAGAGGGTATGGCAACCCATTCCAGTATTCTTGCCTGGAGAATCCCATGGACAGAGAACCTGGCAGGCTACAGTTCAAAGGGTTGCAAAGAGTCAGAGACGACTGAAGCAACTTAGAATGCACACACACACACACATTTGTAAACACTTAAGAGGAAAATGCAGTGGCTTTGAGAGATCGTAGATTTTCTCTTGCCCACACTTCTACTGTTTGGAAACCTCGTGTTTGCTGCCATCACTGCTGTGCCCAGGGCTGGGCTCCTAGAGCACCCCATCCTGCTACTCCTTTCCCCTCCCAAGCACCCCAAGAAGGGACACAAGAGAGAGTAGACTACAGGACAGGCACCCCTGTCTGGCACCGTCACGGGCTCTGCCATCTTGCAAGAGCCTTTTAGACTCCTCAGCAGTATCTTATCCCAACATCTGTGCCCAGTGAACAGAAAAGAACTTTACCCTTCTTGGGATTGGCTTGTCACCAAACGGACCAGGTCAGATAAAAGGGTGCAATTAACCTTTTGGCAAAGGAGTGGCAACCTTTCGCTCAGGGGCTGGAGGAAGAACAGGGCTCCTCAGCTCCTTTCAGTTTTATTCTGATGGTGGACACTTCTAAGTATGGTAGTCCCACCCATAAGGTTCAGGACCGCTCTGAAAGGGAGTGTTCAGTGGCCTGCACACTTGGTGGCCTGAAGTCGAACCGGCCTGATTTTTCCAGCCTTTCAAGAATTTAATCAATGATAGAATCTGGAAAGAAACATTGAGAAAACCACATCATGATTATTTTAGTCAAATGGATATCACAGAGCCTAATTTTTTTAAGGATGCCAAAGGAAGATTTATAGGTTTTCTCAATAAACCCATTTGCATGAATAATCTTATCCTAAATGTCTCTTTATCCATCACCTACATCCTTTCTGCTGCCATTAATTACCTTTACACCTGCTCTGACCCTCCATCCTCAGGATGGAAAATGATGTGGTCCATCAAAAGGACACTTGTGTGTCCCTCCAACCACCACCCCACGCTGCACACACACGCACACACTCCAGGGACACTGATGCTGGGCTTTGCTCCTGGTCTCCTTTCAGTATTTTCATTGCTTGCATCTCCTGTGCACTGGCCTCCCTGCCCCCAAGATGAACTGGAGAGTAGGAGGGGCAGGGGGATGACCTTAGACGTGCTCTTGAGATTCCCACTCCACTGGAGCCATTCCCCAGCCTTCTTGCTCTGCCTTTTGTAACACTAGCACAGGGCTTGGCAGAAGGTGCAGGTCCGTAGCCAATGGATCTGGCAACAGCCCCCACAGGTGGGTCTCCTCAACACTACTGTTGTATAAGAATTATCAGAATTTACCAGGGAGGCAGGAAGGGCTTGGGAATGAATTACATCCCAAACAAATCCTCCTCTGCTTTGTGTTGGGAGCTTCCATCTGAGTGGTTCATTTGGCTGGGATGGTGCTAGGTGTGTGGGGTTTTCCTTTACCAACTCTCAGAGCTCACATCCATCCCGGGCTCAGCCAGGGGAGCACATACTGTGTGGTTGGCCCAGCCAGCCCCGCTGTTGTGTCCTGGGGTGAGGCCAAGGAGAGAAGCGATAGAATCCGGGCCCCTGTGGTCATAGCAGTTCTGCTGGCACCTGTCTGCTCCCCAAGCAAGAGAGTGGCCCTCCCTCAGGCCTCTGTGGGTCTGCAAATCTGGGCATGATGGACATAACTGGATTTGAGAACTCTGTGGTCTCGGTGGGGTCCAACATAGCAGAGACGCACAGAGGTGAAGGAAGGGAGGCTCGTGGTCTCCCCATGTCCCTGGGAGGACACAGGGGAGAACCCAAGGGGGAATGTATTTTCCAAGACCTTCTGAGGCTGGCCAGGAGAGACAAGGGGGCCCAGAAAGACCACGTGATGCACCTCAAGAAACAACCAAAAGCACAGCTGGACCCGAACCTAGGTTTTCTGGCTCATTACCCGGTGCCCTTTCCCAAAACCTGTTACCGCCCTGATTTCTCATAAATTACCCGGGGCCTGCAGGAGCTGTCTCTGTGTTCTGGCAGCTGTGCTTGCTCTGGGAGTGAGATGGTGGGATAGCCTGTCATTTCACCCAAGAGAAAGAAGGGCACAGACCTTCCTGGGGACACACTTTTCTCCTAGTGACTCAGCTCCAGGAAGTGTGAGGCCTCTCACTGGGAAATGGTTGCTGTTTGGGGTGGGCCAGTAACTGCCCACCTAGGAAAGCCACCTCCACCTCAAAGCCCCTGGGACACCAACTAGGTCCCAGTCCCTGGTCTTGAATGTGGGACCTTCTGATCCCCTCTGGGCTTCTGGGTAGGAGAGAGGTTTGGCTGAGCTTAAAGCATCAGCTCTCCTCCCGCAGACAGAGGGTGGGGGAGGGTAGCCTGTGTAGGACCAGTCACCTTCCTTGGCCCTTCACAGGAGATCAGCAGCAAAGTGGTTTTCCAGGGGAATATCTTGCCCAGGGGTCAGGCCCACTAAAAAGGGTCCTTATCCAAAGAAATCAAATGCCTCCTCTGAAGGCTGGTGTGACTCCATGGACCTGGGCTGCCTGGGTCGGCCCTACCCTCCCCGTCTCATCGGCTACCACACACCCAACTGCAGCTGCTCATGGACTCAGCACTGCACCCCAGTCGAGGAGATGGAGAGAAAAATCTTCTAATTCAACGAAGAAGAAAACCAAGTTTCTGTCTTGGGAATTCTAAAAATAAGACAGCTTGGATGGGGAAAAAAGTAAGTGGCAAAATCAGGTCTCTGTCTGGTGTCCTGGAGAGGCTCAGAGTCTTGACAGAACATTCCATCCATTGACAAATCCCAGACAGCCCTGGGGGAAACTTCAGAGTCTGGGGAAAGCCTGTCCCAGTCAGAGGAGGAAGGGTCACTGTGGTGAGTACTCCATGGGCCGGGAGGGAGGAGCCACACACTCACCATGTGTTGGCTCAGGGGTTTTGCAGAAGGGGAGCTGAGACCCTAGGTTCACACGCCCTTGAGAGCTTTGAGCCAGGTCTTCATCACTCTCGAGTCTGCGCTCACCCCAGGCACCATCCTGGGCCCTGGGAACCGCATGACAGCCCTTAAGTGTGAAGTGAGGGAAACCCTGACCCACTCGCTACACGAGCCTGATCCCTAGTGCCTGCCTCCCAGTGAAGTCTCCCAGACAGACTCCAGGGGCGTGTCCCTGCCTCCAGGAAGAGTGGAACTGAGGCTTTCCAGGGAGCCCTGCTCACTGTCAGGGCTACAGCCCAGCTTCTGGGAAGAGGAGGGGAAACTCCCAGGGGTCCCAGCTGGGCCATCACTAGGTGTGGGAGGGACCCCTGGTGGCCCAGAATCACCATCATCCTGGAGTCTTTGTGGTTCCTGCAGCCCCTCCAGCAGCGAGTGGGCAGGTCGGGCGTGGCGGCAGAGTCCTGCCCCTACTTCCACAGAACAAACCCCAGGTTATCAGTGCAGCCCCGTGACCCCCAGCCACTCACCATGCTATTCCAGAGAGTCAGGCCGAGAGCAGTGGGATCCTGGAATGGCCGCTCCCCCTGAAAGAGAACCAGATGAAGAGCTCTGTGTGCCCCGAGGGATGGGACAGCCCTGCCACACACTCTCGAAGCTCTCCTGGCAGAGATGGGGGGCCCTCGATGCACCTCGACCCTTCATGCTTTCCCATTAAGAATGGTGGGAATGTAGAGGACTGCTGTCTGGGGTCAGGCCTGGGAGGTGAGGGCCTGGATGGGCGGGTTACACACCTGGCTGCTACTTGTCATCCTGGGGTTGTACACACTGAACTAAAGAGCAGAAGGAACAGGTGGCATGGAAGTGATTCAGGTGTGGTCTGAGTAGGAGGGGGATGAGAACTAATATTTCTCCTCCTCCTCTTTCTAAACCACTATTTAAACATCACAGAAGTCCCAGAGGGACACAGTGACTCCAGGAAACAGAAATCAAGAGCCTGGAGGGAAAACTGCCCCAGATGCACGGTGCTAAAGCCCCAGTGGCGTCAGAGACCTTGCTGAGCTGAGCGTGCCTGGACCCACCACAGCGCTTGTGGTTGCGGGCCTCCTGGGGTGAGAGGCATTGGTCCAGTGACCTGGGTGAGGAAGCAACTCGAATCACCCTCCCTTGTAAGGATGGGTGTGGAGGAGCCTGCAGAGAGAGGAGTGTGGCATGGTGCCTGGAAATTCCACCCTGAATAGTCACCATGGCTGAGAGATATGGAGAGCTTCCCCACACCAGGCACTGTTCTAAGTTCCTCACACCTATTTACTCACCCCTGACAACCACCCTTACTGCTTGGAAGAAAAGTTATGGCCAACCTAGATAGCATATTCAAAAGCAGAGACATTACTTTGCTGACTAAGATCCATCTAGTCAAGGCTATGGTTTTTCCTGTGGTCATGTATGGATGTGAGAGTTGGACTGTGAAGAAGGTTGAGCGCCAAAGAATTGATGCTTTTGAACTGTGGTGTTGGAGAAGACTCTTGAGAGTCCCTTGGACTGCTAGGAGATCCAATCAGTCCATTCTGAAGGAGATCAGCCCTGGGATTTCTTTGGAAGGAATGATGCTAAAGCTGAAACTCTAGTACTTTGGCCACCTCATGAGAAGAGTTGACTCATTTTTGGAAAAGACTCTGATGCTGGGAGGAATTGGGGGCAGGAGGAGAAGGGGACAACAGAGGATGAGATGGCTGGATGGCATCACGGACTCGATGGACGTGAGTCTGAGTGAACTCCGGGAGTTGGTGATGAACAGGGAGGCCTGGCGTGCTTTGATTCATGGGGTCGCAAAGAGTCAGACACGACTGAGGGACTGAACTGAACTGAACTGACAACCACCCTACTAACAATGGCCCTAACATCCCAGGTGAGGAACCAAAGCACAGAGAGTTCAGACAACTTGCC
Source organism: Madoqua kirkii (assembly GCA_006408675.1). Taxonomy (NCBI): domain Eukaryota; kingdom Metazoa; phylum Chordata; class Mammalia; order Artiodactyla; family Bovidae; genus Madoqua; species Madoqua kirkii. The sequence continues at coordinate 144,536 of SJYC01136078.1, forward strand.
CACGGTCACACGCCAGCCCATTCCAGAGCTGGAAGCTGTCTGTGTGAAGTCCATGCTCTTTACCTCCAGGCTGCTCTGCCTCTCGGAACCCACCTCACAGGGTTAGCCAGCCCCACGGGGAAACGGGCCCCAGAGTATAAGAGAACTGCAGCATTTCCCCTGAGACTGCACATCCTGGGCTGGGTCTCCTGTGGAGGAGAGGGCAGGGGCAGGAGAGGGAGTGGGACGGGCCTCACTCACTGAGGGTGGCGGCAGGGCTCTCTCATAGAAGAAAGGCTGGAAGACAACCACGAAGGACTCCTGTTCGTTGTACTTGCTGGAGGCCAAGAGACGTTCCCAAGTATCCTGAAGAAACGAGCACCGTCAAGGCTCAGCCTGCCCCATCCTCCCGTCCTCCCACAAGTCCCTCACCCTTGCCCCAGTCAGAATGACCCACGCATGCTGGTAATAGCAGAGTTAGACCTGAAATATATTCTCTGAGAGCTCAAGAAGAATACAGCTGCCCAGCACATAGCTAGGGCCCCCATGCTCTCTTCAAGGGCTGAGTTCTGTAGAGAGATATGCTACGACCCCGTCAGAAACTGTCCCTTCCTGAGTGAGTTAAGGGCCATACAGCTTCACAGGTATAAATTTCTTCTTAGATTAAAAATCATCATGGTAATGTGTATCAATGGGAGCTATGCTTTGTGCTGTTTGCTGGTGGGGATGAAGGCTTCTGCTGAGCTATCCACACTGTCATGGGGTCTCTGCTGTGAGCTAGATACATGTCTTCAGGGGCTACTGTTCCTGGCTATAGTCTGGGGCACAAGCCTAATCTGGGCAAACTAGCTCAGCAGCCACAGTATAAGCGGTAATGACCAAATGATCTCAGAGTGGTCTCCAAAGTTCTTCAGCATGTTTAACCATAGGTACCACCACCACCCTTGCACTTCCATCTACTCTCCCTCCAGCAACTAGTACTGTAGTCCCCACTTTACATCCAGGAAAATCACGTCACCACCTGGAAGTGACCCCAGAGGAGTTGCTGCCTTGGGTTCCTGACTCTCAGTCTCGGCTTCGGCAGGTGGGGGCCCACCTCAGCAAGCTGGCGCCCTCATTGTTCCTACACCTCTGTTTCCATGGCCACCCTCCCCTGTGAGCCAGCAGCCAGTGTCCCAGGGTGGGCTCACCTGGTAAGCCCACTGGGTCACAACACTGCTCAGCCGTGAGGTCTCCCCTGAGCACCGGCAGGGCTGGGCCGTGGGGCTGCAGGTTAAAACAAGCCAGAAGTGAGTGTGGACGCGGTGCTGGGACCATCCATGCAGCCCCTTGGGGAAAGAGGGGGATGTGGGGACCTGGGTGCTGCTTAGGGAGCAGGGAAGGGATGAGTTGGGGTCTCAGAGGGCCCAGGAGAAAGAAGAAAGTAGGAAAGAAGAAAGGGAGGATGGGAGGGACACACTGGGGAGGAAAACGGTACATTATGGAGACATCTCCTGATGTACTGCCTCCCTCCCTCCCTCCGAGGCCCACCTTCTCTCCTTCTTCCCCTACTCTGAGACCCTCTCCCTTCTTCCTCTTCAAATGCCCCTTTCCTCTCCTTTCCATCGCCACCACCTCCAACCATCCCTGTTCTGACTTTATCCCCGTGAACTTCTTTTCTGGGTTCAGTTCAGTCGCTCAGTCATTTCCAACTCTTTGCGACTTCATGGACTGCAGCACTATCCATCACCAAGGACATCATGAAGGATATCTTTTCTGGGTATAAGGCCAGAAATCTCAAGATTTAGGTTCAGAAAGTTTAAATTCTCTGAAACAGTTCAGAAATATATGGGGATCAAGTTGTGTGAAAATAAAATCCACTTAGGCTAAATTGTCTCTCCAGTGTCCTGAAGTAACACGTCTTGGCTTCTGGATGTTTTACCCAAGCTGTTTTTTAAACGCTTAAGTCATTCTGGTGGGAGTAGGGCACCTAGCACCACGTCAACCAGAGTGACTATTTCATTCCTTAATTCAGGCCGCTCCTGCAGCCCAACTCTGCCCCCACCGGCTGTGTGATCACACACATTCCCTCGCCTCTCTCCAGCTCCATCCCTTGGATCAGTTAATGCACGTGAAGTGCCTCACACAGTGCCTGGCATGTGGCACCAAGCCACAATGCTGGTCCCCTTCCACTTTCCTTTTTACCTAAACAGAGTCTTCTGATGCCAGTGTGAGCCCCTCAGAGCCTCAGAGAGATCGACCAGGTTCACAAATGCTTTGGGGACCTAGGGGGATACAAGGGAAACGATGAACATTTGCAGAGTCAGGGTCACGGCTCCATAGCCTTTCTGGAACCCTTGGTTTGAGCCTAGTTTGGGGTCCAGTTGAGCACAACGGGCCTCTCTTTGTTAAACAGGTAGGCCCTTTAGGAGATAGTTGGTTAGGGTTGGTTCAAAGCTTTTAGCCCTGCTGCTGTGCCATCGTCCCCCATGGTGGGCAAGGTGCCTCCCCACCACAGTATGGACAGGGCAGCAAGACCTGGTGATCATACGACTGTAGACTCTCTTCCCCCAGAGCTCCCCTGGGGTTTCCAGGCTATGCAGTGTTCTCACTGGTCACTTAGTGGAGCTTTGAGGCTTCTCAAGGCCCCTCCAGGCCATCACCACCCTAGATGCAGTCTGAGCCAGTCCTCAGGAAATAGCAGGTCACCAAGAACCCAGGGAAGAACTGGCCTATATCCTTCCTCCTCTCCAGAGGTCCCTCAGGAATATCCTTTGCAAGAGTAAAGAGTTCTATATCTGACCCGTTTTTCATCAGAAGGCCAAGAAGCCTGGCTCCTCCAGTGCCTTCCCTTTCTCTGGGGTCTTGGACTCCCTCCTGGGAGTCTATTTCGCCATCCCAGTGGAGGCCATTCAAAGGAAACCAGAACCCCACCAACCCACAGAAGGGCAGCTTCTCTTGGCTGCTGCAGGCGCCTGTGACGGAGTTCTGGGTGCCTGGGCCCACAGAGCTGGGGGAGCCTCACCTCCTGGTGCAGGTAGTCCAGCATCCTGGTCAGCTGGTCCATGCTGCTCGTCACGTGACTTTGCTATGTATGGAAGGAGAAATGTGCTAAATGTGGGTGGGACGAGATGCTCAGGCTCACACTGGCCTGTCTCTTGCTTTCACCAGCCATCCCCACCCACCTCGATGGGCCTGTAGTGACATAGGCCCTTCTAGATCCCAGTCTCCCACAGACAGGTGTAGAGTTCCCAGAGCTCCCTAGGTTGTTGTTGTTGTTGTTGTTTTGGTCCATTCTCTGACTTCCCCGACCCATCACCCACCACCAGGAAAAAAGTTTCAGGTCAGGGAAGAGCAAGCCCAAGATCAAGGCAATTAGAAAGCTGACATTTGGGACAGGAGACCAGACTTACTCCCAAAGGCTGATGGAATCACTTTGACCTGAAGAAAATCAGGTCCAGAGCGGGGACATAATTACGCTTGGATTTAAGGACTCAGAAGATCCTCCAAACTTTTCCATGGCACTCTTCACAGACCTCTTCCTGCCACATCCGCCCCAAGAAAAGGACTCCTGTCACTGACTATTTAAAGACACCTCCTACCCACCCAACTCCTCTTGTGTAATGAAAATAAGCAAATAAGAGCACTTCAAAAAAACAGCCTTGGTTTATATTTTCGGTGTAAAACCAAAACAAAAGTAAACTTTTCAGTAAGACAATCTTCTCAGCTGCCTGCAAACCTGATGTCCCCTGAGGCAACATGGCTCAGAGGAAGACAAAGCATGCCTTGCAGGCACTGACTCTGGAGACAGCTGTCAATCACTCAGGCTGGGACTGCTGGGAGGGCAGTCTCCCCCATCCTGTGTCTCTGCTTCAGTGCAAGGCTAGCCCGTCCTGCTCATGCTGCTGCTGCTATAGCCAGCAATAAAGACTTCCATCTCATTTTTTTCTCTCCCTGAGCATGACATTCAGCATCACACTTTCCCTTCTAAAGAGGCATGGGAAGTCTGTCGAGAAAGGGCCTCACTTCCCCTCTGGACCATACTCAGGGCATCCCTCTTTCCTCGGGGAGTCCCTGCATGGTTCTCCTTGGACTGCAAACTCTGCTTTAGAAAATTCTTGGTCACGGTGCCTATTCACTGCTGCAGAGTGAGCTGGGGCCCACGTAGGCTTTCCAAGTGCTGAATGGTTGCCTGTGGGGCACCAACTGTCCCTGTTCTTAGTGGAAGACATGATACTCCTATAAAATGTCCCTTGCCTATGACGTCACATATGATAAACTCCTCTATAAGTTGAAACCAGGAAAAAGTTTATTTCTTCAAATGCATGCATGCTAAGTCATTTCAGTTGTGTCCAATTCCTTGCAATCCTAGGGACTGTAGCACATTAGGCTCCTCTGTCTATGGGATTTTCCAGCAAGAATACTGGAGTGGATTGCCATGTTCTTCTCCAGGGCATCTTCCTGACCCAGGGATTGAACCCCACATCTCTTACATCTCCTGCATTGGCAGGAGGATTCTTTCCCATTAGCTCCACATGGGAAGCCCTGTTTCTTCAAATAAACTTGCATATTTCCATTGATATCTTTTGCCCCTAGAATCAGAAGAATGCTCCATTATCAAACATGTGCCTGCAACCAGACAACTTTTTCTAACAAATTATTTCCCTGGGATTCATTCCGAGAAGTAAGATTATTCAGCCAAAAGGCACAAACACTTTTAGATTTCTTGAGTCATACTGCCAGTGTGTGCCCTGCAAAATGTTGACATCCATTTCTAAAACCATCTGAAAGAATAAGCGAGTGTATTTTCGAAACCGAGAGTTGTTATCCATTAGATACATTAAACTGTAACTTGCTTAATAAATAATGAACTGTAATCTGCTTTCACTGATCAAGCTCACTTTAATTGTTTTTACAATAACTTGTATGTCCTCCAAGCATGACGTAGCTTAAACAATGAGATGTTTGCCCAAGTTGTTTTTCAGGAATTTGGAGTCAGCTGTTCACTGGCCCGAGCTACAGCTGAATAAGAATGGCTGAGACCTCCAAATGGACATGTGTTGAGTGTTCCATTGATGACCTTTTGATACCAGAAGACCCTGAATTCCACCTTCAGAATGGGCTGACACAGCCCTTTTCTGAACACGTGTCCCATGAAGAAGCAGGTATCAACAGCTTTGTTGCATGTGTGCAGAACTACGATTCCCTCACTTTTTCCTTTTCTCCTTACCTTTCTCCTACATCTCCATGCCTCAGATCACCCTGTCTCTTTATCCCATAAATGTCCCGAGGTAGATGTGAGAATTGTTCTCCCACCTCCTCGCTTGGCTGCCTGGTGAATAAATCCTTTCTCTCTGCAAACCTTGGTGTCCCATGGCCCGCTGTGCATGGGGCAAACAAACTGGATTCAGGAACAAATTCTTGTAGTATCAGTCTTCATCTTTTTCCTTTCTCCTCTCTCTTATTCTGATTTCTTTTCTTACTCCCCACATTTAGACTTTAACTGGAGAGCAGTAAGTAAGAGTCCAGACCCTAAAATCATCCCTGTGTCACTGCTATGAGCCAGGTTCCCAGCTGCCTCTGAAGCACCTACCTCTGAATATCTGGACCCACCGTAGCAGGCCTGAGGCAGCACTTCACTATCTAATGAATGGCTCCTCATCATCTTCCTCTTACAACTCTGGTCTTAAGAAACCCCTAAAGAGCAAATGTGGACCCAGGCCGTTGTCTGTTCCCCATGAACGGAGCCCCAAGGCCTCTTATAGGAGGAAAATTCCAGGTCCTAAGTAGGACAGGAACATATGTGTACAATTTCTCCTTAAAAGTAAAATACCTTTATTTCATACAAACTATTTCAGGGAACCTGATGTATGTATGTTGCCAGTAAAGGCAGAACTGCTTTGAGGTCAGGTGGAAGCCTGGAGCCCACAGTCTCAGAGCACCTCCTGCAACTCCTGAGACTGCAGAACAACCCCTCATGGAGAGGCTGTGCCTGTGATGTCCACTGGGGATGCAAACTGCTGTGTAAGAGCTTCTCAGATGGTGGTTCTGGGTTAGCTGTGACCAGAGGCACCACCAGGAAGACTAGGATGTGAGGGGTGGGTCTGTGCTACAGAAGCAAGACTGGAGGAATGAAGGGAGGAAGCAGCCAACCCAGGCCAAGGAGGCTGAGAGTCAGATCTATGAGCCACGAGGTCCTTTGGGGGCGATGGCAGTGGAGGTGGGATTTATTCTAGACTCAAAAGCCTTGGTGGTCTTTGTGCAAACAGAAATCAAGATACAAGAAAATACGCAACGAAGTGGGAATTTAAGTGAATGTTAGTAAACATTGCTACAGTGAGCTCACTTTACAGAGATTAAGTCACTGGTACGTAGCCGTTTAGAAATCAGAGGTGAGGCGTGATTACTTTTGTCATATGTTTACACCAATTAAAAGTCTGAGGTTCTAAGTGTGAACAAACTTAATCCATATGACTAGATCTTGAGGCAATTTCACATAGTGACAAAAAAGAATCATTAGGTTGGTAACAGTGTTGGGAAGGTTGTAATGGGTGCGCTCAGACATTGGTGAGAATATGTGATATTGGTGATATTGTGATTTATAATACAGAGTATATATTTGGTCTTTGTCCCTTTTTATGGCAGAGTTTATAAACCATTGGAATTTCCTAAGTGGTGAGAGCATAAAAGTGTGTTTTGCTATGCTAATGAAGTGACTTTTGGACTACACCTAGGGACAGGGACTGGCTGCCAGGAGAATCAACCCTGTGGCTAGAGAGTTGGAACTTAAGTTTCCTCCCCTACCCCACCCCCTACCTGGCGCTGAAAGCTGAATCAACTGCCATTGGTCAATGACTCAGTCAATCATCATATTATATAATAAAGCCTCCATAAAAGCCCAAAAGGATAGGTTCAGAGAGCTTCCCAGTTGGTGACCACCGGGATGTGCTGGGAGAGTGGCCCAGCTGGAGAGGGCATGGAGGGTCCTGGCTCTTTCCCCATACCTTGCCCAGTGTATCTCTTCCATCTGGTTGGTCCTGAGTTATGTCCTTTTATAATAAACCAATAACCCAATAAGTAAAATGTTTCCCTGGGTTCTGTGAGCCACTCAAGAAAACTAACTGAACTCAAGGGGGGGCTTGTTGGAATCTCTAATCTATAGCCAGCTGGGCAGAAGCTCAGATGACAAACTGGACTTCGGACTGGCACCTGAAATGTGGGGTGGGGGGCAGTCTTGGAGGACTGGGCCCTTAGTCTGTGGGATCTGATGCTATCTCTAGGTAGATATGTCAGAATTGAGTTGAATTGTAGGACATCCCACTGGTATCTGAGAACTGCTTAGTGGTATGGAAAAGCCCCTTTACATGCTGGTATTGGTCCTAAGATATTAGACTATAAATGGGTTTAGCTCCTTTGGAGGGCAATTAGGTAGTCCTTTAAGATTTTAAGTGTGTGTATCTGATGACCAGCAATTCTCTGTTTAAGAATCTACTCAAGGCACTTCTCTTCAAACTGCCTTGATCGTGACCCATGGTGTGATTTAATCCATATGACTAGATCTTGAGGCAATTTCACATAGTGACAAAAAAGAATCATTAGGTTGGTAACAGTGTTGGGAAGGTTGTAATGGGTGCGCTCAGACATTGGTGAGAATATGTGATATTGGTGATATTGTGATTTATAATACAGAGTATATATTTGGTCTTTGTCCCTTTTTATGGCAGAGTTTATAAACCATTGGAATTTCCTAAGTGGTGAGAGCATAAAAGTGTGTTTTGCTATGCTAATGAAGTGACTTTTGGACTACACCTAGGGACAGGGACTGGCTGCCAGGAGAATCAACCCTGTGGCTAGAGAGTTGGAACTTAAGTTTCCTCCCCTACCCCACCCCCTACCTGGCGCTGAAAGCTGAATCAACTGCCATTGGTCAATGACTCAGTCAATCATCATATTATATAATAAAGCCTCCATAAAAGCCCAAAAGGATAGGTTCAGAGAGCTTCCCAGTTGGTGACCACCGGGATGTGCTGGGAGAGTGGCCCAGCTGGAGAGGGCATGGAGGGTCCTGGCTCTTTCCCCATACCTTGCCCAGTGTATCTCTTCCATCTGGTTGGTCCTGAGTTATGTCCTTTTATAATAAACCAATAACCCAATAAGTAAAATGTTTCCCTGGGTTCTGTGAGCCACTCAAGAAAACTAACTGAACTCAAGGGGGGGCTTGTTGGAATCTCTAATCTATAGCCAGCTGGGCAGAAGCTCAGATGACAAACTGGACTTCGGACTGGCACCTGAAATGTGGGGTGGGGGGCAGTCTTGGAGGACTGGGCCCTTAGTCTGTGGGATCTGATGCTATCTCTAGGTAGATCATGTCAGAATTGAGTTGAATTGTAGGACATCCCACTGGTATCTGAGAACTGCTTAGTGGTATGGAAAAGCCCCTTTACATGCTGGTATTGGTCCTAAGATATTAGACTATAAATGGGTTTAGCTCCTTTGGAGGGCAATTAGGTAGTCCTTTAAGATTTTAAGTGTGTGTATCTGATGACCAGCAATTCTCTGTTTAAGAATCTACTCAAGGCACTTCTCTTCAAACTGCCTTGATCGTGACCCATGGTGTGAGGTATATTTCACATCACAACCCAGTACATACATATCTATATATAAATGAAACAAAAATAATCACAAGCCAATAAACTCTACATGCAATAAACTCTAGTATTTTATAGTTGATTCTATTCTATTTATTTTTTATAATTTTTGGTTATAATCTTTTAAACTGATTTTTGACCCATTAATATACTTCAACCTATAATTTGAAATATAATTACAGTATAATTGAATACAATGAAATATATTCACTGTATTAGAAAAACACTATGTTCAAGTAAACGAACAAGATTGTTTACAATAGTGAAAAACTAGAAACACCTAAATGGTCACCAATATAGAAATAGCAAAATAAAGTCTGGTAAACATACACTATGGGACATTATTTAGCAATTAAAGGAATAAATTTAATCTATAAGTATCATCATGACTAGATCTCAAAAATATTTAGTGGAAAAAATTATTTAATAGTAGATACAATAAAACACAATTTATGTTAAACCTCTCTCATATACACACCCGTAAAGGAATACTAGGAATTACAGATGTGCAAAATACTTGGGAGAAAAAAGTGAGAGGATCAGAGGTGTTGGCTAAAGAATATTTTCACTTTAACTGTAATGCTTCATTTTTAAAAGGAGAAAGCATCTGAGCACTGCTTGTGTAGTTAGAAATTTAAAAAGTAAATAATACATAAGTGGACACATGCACACAGGAATATACTGTGTACGTGTTTAAGAATCAATGTAATGTATTGAAGGAATAAATACATGAAAGAATGCAAGAATTCAGGCAGCAATGCTTGAACCCAAGATAAAATGTGTGGAAGAAATCATGAATGAGTGGAAGTGTTAATGAATACATTCAAATATTTAAAAAGTCAAATGCTAGCATGAACAACTCATCATAAATACCATAATATGCGCTTGCATGTGAGAAGAAAGAATGAAGTTATGCATGAAGAGATAACTGATGCTTGGATGCATGAGTGGATATACAGAGGAATATAGCAATGCCTAATCGCTTGTTTGAGCATTCAATGCATGAATGTGTAAATTCATGAGAACATGCTGGTTTGTGTGATGACCTAAGTGGAGGGTGCCCAGAATAAACAGATAATTAAATTTCACTTGCCATGGGAGAAGACAGAAGTGAAGTAGAACAAGATTCAAGATCTACCTGCCCAACATCACTAAAGGAAGTGGAGTTTTGATGATAGGCCGGGAATCGTGGAGCATTTGGAGGAAGGCAAGAGTATGTGTTTGAGAGAGGGACACAGAAAATAAGAGGACAGCACCCAAGAAACTTCACCCTTGCTTGTGCCACGGCCTGGTGGAGGCCCTGGAAGGTGGCTTAAAGGACAGCGGGCCGGCACTTGAACTGCCGTGAGTGGCGGGGCCATCCTGGGGGCAAGCAGGCTCCTGCAGAATCATCTGTGTGTCGTCGATGTCACCATAGCCTAAGCCACCCTTCCACCTTCAACTGATCCTAACCTAGACACTCTTCAGTAAAGATGTAAGTCACAGTCAGTCACCTACATAAAATATTTTAAAAGTCACATATTTCATATCCCATTCCTGGGAATGCCAAAGAGCCTTGACAATACAGTCAAACTATATGAACAACTCGACAATTTTCCTTTAAAACTGGAGTTCACAGTAAACTAGTTGAGAGGCAATGCCAAAAGTACAGATCCCGCTTTAACTCCTGATGTCAGCATTTAAATAAAATTGGAGCTACAAGAGGCAAAATGATCTTTTATCAGAAAGTGAATTTTCCACAGTTGTAGAATGATCATTGGCTCGGTTTATCTATATCATGGTTTTCCTTTTCCTGATAGGACGGTAAGTTAAAAATTCCCCCTTAGCTCAGCGGTAAAGAATCCTCTTGCAATGCAGGAGATGTGGTTTTGATCACTGAATTGGAAAGATTCCCTGGAGGAGGGCATGGCAACCACTCCAGTATTCTTGCCTGCAAAATCCCCATGGACAGAGGAGCTTGGTGGCCATAGTCCATGGGGTTGCAAAGAGTCGGACACAACCAAGTGACTAAGCGTGCATATATGCATGTCCCTCAGCATGGTTCCTCGACCCTTAGATATCTGCCTGTCTACCTGCCTGCCCTAACTTGGAAATATGTGCCATCAGGCCCAGCCTGCCAGGTGCAGATCAGTCAGGTTTAGTTCATTCACTCAGCACCCACCGTAGCATCTGCAATCCCTCTGCCTCCCGCCTGCGGTTTACCTGCTGGGTGGAGGAACACAGGTGACACTGGCTAGCATTACTGAAGAACACATTGATGAGCTTCCAATCATTTTGAAAGTCAAGTTGCTATAAAAAAAGAAATAAAGGACGATAGCATGAAAAAGAGATGGCAGGGAATCCTGGAGCCAAAAGAGTTTCTTTCTTTGTATGTCTTTTGATTTCATACAACCCCATCCTCAAACTATATGTATGGATTTTTTCAAAAGGAGACATCTAGGGTAGGCATTTAAAAAGTTGTAGAACTTTAGCATCCGCTAGATCAGAATCCCCCAGATCAGTGGCTCAGATGGTAAAGAATCTGTCGGTAATGAGGGAGACCCCGGTTCAATCCTTGTTCTAGAAGGCAACATGGAAAAATTCATCAAAACTTTTTTAAGAGGTTTACCACGAGATCCAACAATCCATTTCCAAAAATGAGTCTTAAGGAAATGGATATGTGAAAGACTTAGCTACAGTGATGAAGCCTTGCCATAAGAGTAAAAAGTTGGAAACAATACAAATGTCTAAAATAGAGGATTGCTGTGTAAACTATGGAACACTCATGACATGAAACACCATGCAACTGTTCAAACAGTGCTGGAAAGCATAACTGCCATCAGCAGAAATATGATGTCAAGAAAAGCAGACTGTAAAAAGTATATACATCAAGTAACACGGCTATTTTATAAAATGTATACAAACGTATGTGCTTGGAAAAATTATGGAAGGGAATGTACACCAACTTGTCAACAGTAACTATCTCTAGACATCAGGTTTAAGGATGGTTTAGGATGATTTTAGTATTCTTTTGTTTATCTGTGTTTTCTGATCTTTCTCTAATGAACATGTGTTACTTGCGGAACAAAAAAACAAGCTTCTGTTTTGTAAGAGGCAGCATGGTGCTCCGGAGGAGCATTGGATGTGAATCAGGCACTTTTGATTTTAGCTCTAACTAACTGGCTGTGAACTCAGACAGGTCATAAGACTTTCTGGGGCTTCAGTTTCCTCATCTGCAAAATGACAGGATTTGATTCAAGACCTCTAGCCATTTTGCAGAATGTTATGATCATTCCAGAAATTTGAGAATCTCTAGTTTGGAAGAAGCCATTCTTTATAGCATTGCTCCTATATTTGCCCCTCTCCTTGTACAAATTGGAATGACCTGGCTTGAACATCCCAACTCTTTAATGAATGCATGGCTGGCTGAGACAGTGGCTTCCCTTGGTTCCAGTGGTTCAGGCTAAGTCCCTCGTTAAAAGCCAGCTGGGTAGCAAAGCTCCCCTAGATTTGATACTTGTCCATAAGGAGAGCACAGTAGATTAGAGGCGGCTTATTACAAACCCATATGTGAGCTTCTGAGTAAAGGGTGTCTACACTGCTAGGAGAGTGGGGACTAGAGCCCCAGCAGGCATGTGACAGAAGCCTCCACCCAAGAACTAGAATGGGTGTGATGATTAACAATGACAGGAACAGTCTCTTCAATGACAATGGCAGCTGCAGGCTTGCACTGGGCACTACTGCCTCTGTGCTAGGCACACCCAGCACCTCACTGAATGCCCCCCTAGCCCTGTGCTTCAGGCCCTCCTTTTACTCTCATTTCATAAATGCGAAACCTGAGGATTAGAGAGGTTAAGTGCCTTACCCAGTGTCACACAGCTAATAGGTGGAAACTCAGGATTCACTCTCCAACAGGTGTCACTCTAGAACCCAAGATTTCAACCACCTCACTGAGCAAGAAGTTATTTAGTTCATTTGCCAACTTTGGCAGGACCAAACTGGGGACTATAAGAAGAGGCCCTGTGTTCCACTGGCCTCCAGAGGATACCAGGGGCAGGGGTGTTCTTGGAGGGCCCAGGCCACACTGGCTGCCAAGCTCAGGGCATGATGGCTGCAGGGCTTCGGCGGCCTGCTGTCTTTGGTCTGATGGCCTCCTAGCAGATAGAACAGCCCCCAGCAGAGTCGGATGGATTCTCACCTGGTTCTCTTTCATGTTCCTCACCAGGTCTTTTGCCTGAATCCACAAGTGTCTGCAGAGAGAAGGGAGCCAAGAGAAAAGTCAGTTAAATACAACTTTGTCAGGGGCTGAAAGCTTGCTGCTTGCGCCAGCCTAGGCACAAGGCTCTGAGCAGGAGGCTGCATTGCACCCCTCCTGAGTCCTGGAAGGCAGACACTGACCTGATTTTTTTATTAGGCCCATCAACAGACTAAAGTCAGCACAGGAGACACATTTGGGCTTTGACTTAACACAGATCTTTCTTTTAAAGCCTCTTTGACTCTTCCAGCACCACCACCCTTCCCCTGCCCCCTCCCCCACACATCATCAAAGCCTCCCGTCTAGATGCCAAGGACGACAGGGTGTCCAGCCCTTCAGAGAGCCAGAAAAAGAGCTTACTCAGCAGCATCACGGCCTATCGCTCCCATCCCAAGGGCGCATACGGGCTTCAGAACAGATGGGCTGAAGTGTCTGATGACATCTGAAAGGACTAAAGAGAGAGCTAGTTTGAGGTGGTGGTCCCGGCAGCCAGTGGTCACCTGTAAAGACTGACCTACTCTGGGGCGAGGTGCCAGGGTCCCTGCCCCTGTCCCAAAGCATGGCCTGCCTGGGGCTGTGAGGGCCACCTTGTAGCAGGCCCTTGGAAGTGAACGGAGTTGAGAAAAGGAGCATCCACCAGGCGCTGGCCAGCCGAGTGCTAAGCCCCGAGGTGTGTGTGTGTGAAGGGAAGCTGAGGCTGGGGGAGGCTACACCAGCTCCCTGAGGGGGCTGGGATCTGAGCCTGAGCGCTGGGATCCAGCAGCTCTTCACTGTCTTGTGCTGCGTATGTGTACTCGTTAGGGAAAGTGCGCTGGGATGGGGGACTCAGCAGGCTGCCTCCCTGCCCTCCCTCCTCCTGTGACAGCAGAGCGAGAAGGCTCCGGGAAGCACACAGAAGATGTGTCCCAGGGCTGACAGCCGGAGGATGCTAAAAATAGCGCTGTCAGGACCGGTTAGCTGCGTCTGCTCCAGAGGGAGGACAGGGCAGACGGGGAGAGTGTCACGGCAGCGAAGTGCTGTTCCCCGCCCTGGCCCCTCTTTCTACTGTCCCCATCCACACGTGCCTGGGGATTTTTGGAGCTAAATCCAAAAGATAGCTTAAGAGGGGCCGCTTTTGAAGGAAGCTGACACTGTGCAGGTAGCAGAGAGAGAAGGGGCAGGAGAGCGGGAGTCGTCCACTGGGCTTCGTCTGCTTGGGCGGCGCCCTCAGTCACCTGGGGCCACAACTTCTTCATCCTCAACCCAGACTCATGAGCCTCCTTTATGGCGCCCTGACCAGCCCGTGGACAGAGCCCATCCCCTTCGCGTGGCGGGAACCGGAGCTGAAGGTGACAGGGTCTGTGTGGGTGTGAGGGTGCACACGTGTGAGCGGGGGATGGGGCACTTTCTCTTCCTCACGTCAGGAGGGTCTACGAGGATGAATGAGCTTGGAGTTGAAAGTTGTTCAGTCCTGTCTGACTCTCTGCGACCCCGTAGACTCTACAGGCCATGGAATGCTCCAGGCCAGAATTCTGGAGTGGGTAGCCATTCCCTTCTCCAGGGGATCTTCCCAACCCAGGGATCGAACCCAGGTCTCCGCATTGCAGGTGGATTCTTTGCCAGATGAGCCACCAAGGAAGACCAAATTAAGGGTGTTTGTAAAACACTGCTTCTTTGTGATCAAACATGGCCTTGGGTCTTTTCACATCAATCTGCTCATTATTTTATTCTAGGGCTGCTGGCAGCTGCTCTGTCCTAGTTACCCAGCTCTGGAGTCAGAACAAAGGACGCAGGTTGTGGGGCTGGGCCACCTGGGTTCCCAGGGACTCTGCCCCATACTGACCGTGTAGCTTTGGGAAGGTCTCTTTACCTCCCTGAGACTCAGTTTTCCCATCTGCACAATGGCACAATGGCTGTGGTGGGTGAGAGGACACAGCTAGACTGGAAGGGCTCTAAGGTTCTGGGATCGAAGGACAGAAGGGCTGAACTCGGGCCTCTATGCCCCTGTGGCACATTCTCCTGGAAGCCCAGTTGCTCCTCTGCGGGCTTGGCTACCCAGTATCGCCCCCTCCCTGGCCCATCCCTCTTACCTAGACTGGCTTCACTGTCAGCTCCAGGTGAGTCCTGTCACTAAGGGCACGCAGGTGCACCCTGCCCTCACCGCCCTGCCTTCTGCTGCTCCTCTGGTCAGTGGGGCTCCTGGCCATGCTGTACTTAATGCGAGGCTAGCAGGACTTGTTACCAGGCTGGTGAGGGACCCCCAAAATGGAGACAGACTGAGAAATCAGGTAAAGCCATAGCTGTGCTTACGGTTTCAGGATCTAAACTACATCCCATTTTCCTAGACTCCCCCAAATACACCACTTCATTTCTTTTTTCCTGCCAGTTAAAGGTAAACAGGGCAAAACCTAGCCTGAGCTGAGATAGTCACCAAGTCACAGGGGCCCCCTCCTTCTGAACCCTTGACTCTCTGCAAGAAGACCCCCCACCACTTTGGCCACCAATGTCCCCTCACCTGTCAATCAGATCCTGGAGGGCTGGACACCAGGCCTCTGCCTCCCCTGATGGATGCAAGGGCAGATGGCAGGACAGTGTCTTATTTATCCCTCACTTTGCAGGGAACCTCATAATTCCCAGGTCCTTGGTGACATTCATGGACTAAACTGACAGGGCACCAATTACCTCACTTGTTATTATGCTCTGCTTGAGTGTCAGCTCAGGAGAGCATTTGCATTGCCACCCGAGTCTTTTCACTCTAATTATGGAGTGAAAAGTGGTATTCTTGCTCCTGGCTTATGAACACCAGCCATAGGTGACTCTATCCACCAGGCTAATTCAGCTGGCATTAAGGCACTCAGGGGTTTCAGGATGACTTAATCGAATTGCAAGGAACCTCTGATATTCAGTGGGAAAAAAAAAAAACATGCTACATATAACATATTCCTAAGCACATTTATATATAAAAGGCCAAAATGTTAATACTGATTATCTGACTCCTTGCAACTCCATGGAGTGTAGATGCCAGGCTCCTCTGTCCATGGAATTCTCCAGGCAAGAATATTGGAATATATTGCTATTTCCTCCTCCAGGGGATCTTCCTGACCGAGGGATCAAACCCAGAATCTGCACTGCAGGCAGATTCTTTACCATCTGAGCCACCAGGGAAGCCCAATCATTATCTCTAGATGGAGGGATTATGGTTAGTTTTCATTCTTTTCATTTCACTTTGCTGAAGCCAATTGATACTACAAAAGGAAATGAACTGATAATTGGAGCTGGGTCTTCTCCTGGGTGTGGTGGTGGGGGCAGTGAATGGTGGACAGTTTCCCAGACGAAGTACTGTGAGTCCCACCTTGGGGTCCTGGAGGAGGAGAAGCCTTGGGATTTTGGCCCAGGCACTCCTGACTCCTTTCCTACATCCTTTAACCTTGACCCCATGTCTCTTGGAGTCTTCTCACTCAGGGACCCTCGGACACATCTCTCATGCCTTCCTTTCAAGGGACGTGACTCTTCACACCCTGGCTCCCTCTCTGTCTTCTCAGAATGCCTCCCCTTTCCTCAGGCTCTGCTGCAATGTGGCCAGTAGGGCATATCCTCTTCTTTCACCAAAGGGCTGCTGTGTTGGCAGGGACAGGGACAATCTAGATTCCAGCCATGAAAACACCGAACTCACCAGTCACCACTCCCATGCACGCTTGCAGCTCCTGCTTTTCAGTCCTGCAAGTAGAAGCAAGCATACAACGCCAGCCTGAGTTTGTCGCCTACCAGTACTTGCCCTCAACTGCTGTGGCCTCTTTCACAACAGGCTTCGGCTCAGCATTGCTCCGATTCTGGATTTATCCTTCCTGGAGACAGAGGCACACCTCAGAGGGCAATGGAGCTCCCGAAATGGGGTGAGCAGCTCTGGACACTCCTCCTCGCCCCTCTAGTCTGGTCCCAAGTTGGAAGGGGACACAGACTGCCACACAGAGTGAGCCTGACCCTGGGCCAACTCTGCTTGCATCCCCCAGAGCAGAGTACAGAGGCTGGAGGAAGAGCAAGAATCCCTTACTCAGCCCTTCCCGCTGTTTCTCTCTTATTCACCCCAGGGAGCCAAGGGGATTCCCACACAGAACTGGATGAAGAGGCAGGAGTTTGTGTTCTGGTCTCCACTCTTCTGCCTGCCCCTAAGGGAGCTTGGAGCAGGCGGCTCCTCCCTGGTCCTCAGGTCTCCCCGCCAATGAAGCAGGGAGACAACAAGAGCTTATCAACCTGGAGGCTCAGCTCAGCTCTGTTGCTCTGGGGTTCCCGAACAATTACCATTCTTGTTCCTCCAGGTCGTCCGTCCCTGAGTCTGGAAGCTGGAAAAGATATGGGGTGTGAGCAGCCCAGCCAGGGAAGGTGGCAGAGCCTGGTCCTGGGGAGACCCCAGCTGCCTGCAGTACACTCCCTCCCACCAACAAAAGGGAATCCCTGGATCCAGAAAATGGCCAGACCTGCCTGCGTTCATTTTTCAGGGAGGGAAGAAAGGATGTTAGATTTTCTCCAAAGCTTGCTGGTCCAAACTCAGGGAATAACAGGTGTAAACGTTTTCTTCAGATTAGAAAGCTGGGTGGGAGAGCTTAGACTTAAACATGCCTCTGTAGAATGTTAACATCCATCATAGAAACACAATAGGTTGTTTCATTGTGACTTTCCATACTCTAAAATAATTAGAGAATCTAATACACAATCTAAAATGTTTGTGGTCTGTCTCCCTTGCCTGGAATGAAAACTCCAGCAGGGCAGGAATTTGCTCCGGTTTTATTCTTGAATATATTCCTCAGACCTAGAACAGCATCTGGCGCATCATAAGTACTCAATAAATACTCACTCGATACTATTTTTTGAATGAACAATGTAAGTGTTTGATTGTCCTCTTGGTAAAAGCTGAACCACACAGGACTCAGTTGGAGAGTTCCCCTGGTCATAGGGTTGAGGTGAGACCATGAGAATCCTGTCTTTTGTGAGGTCCCAGGAATGCTTGGGGGGCTTCCCAGGTGGTGCTAGTGGTAAAGAACTCGCCCGCCAATGCAGGAGACATGAGAGACACAGGTTCGATCCTTGGGTTGAGAAGATCCCCTGGAGGAGGAAATGGCAACCCATTCCAGTATTCTTGCCTGGAATATCCCATGGATAGAGGATCCTGGTGGGCACAATCCATGAGGTCACACACAGTCGGACATGACTGAGCGACTAAGCACAGAGATGCTTGGAACTGTACCCAGAACACTGAAAGTGCTCAGCACATATTAGCTGTTGTCAATAGTAGTATTTTCGCAGGTTCTGACCCAAATTCTCTCCCTCGAAACCCCTAGAAGACAGTGTCTCCAGGTGTGGTGATGACAGGTGATTATGTACCATCACTACTTCCACCCTGCTGCTGCTTCCCTTCGAAGGGCCTGCCTGTCCTTCAGGACCCAGCTTCAAAGCAGCCCATCAGTCTGTGAAATGGGCCACCCCTCTGGCTCCCTCTGGGGAGGGCAGGCTGACTCTCTTCTGACTGGGATGGAGTCCTCTATTATTTTCAACAAGAGGGAGCTTGAAAAAGTTTTCTGAGGGAAGGTAACACATTAAACAGAAAACCACATGCAAATGCAAGTTGGGTGAAATCCTGAGGGAGGCCTGGCTCTGGGGCTGAGAAGGGGTCAGCCTGTGCCTGGCCAAAGTGGACCTGACTGACAGTAGAGGTTTTCCTCAGAAAAGCCAGGTGGGGGTGGGGAGGGGAGGGGAGGGAGAGACCGAGAGGAACGAGGTAGAGAGAGCACGGGAGAGCTTAGGGAGAGGTCGCAGAGGGGTAGGCTGGAACAAGCCCAGCAAACTCCTCTGCTACCATTTTGCCAACCGCTGGCCATTTCCCCCCTGCACTTGAAAGGTTGCTGTTGAATCACGCAAAGACACCAGGATTCTTGGCCCCCGGAGGAGAAGAATTCAATCCGGGGCCAGAGACGAGGCTTGATCGCTCAGAACTTTGATGTAATAAAGTTTTATTAAAGTATAAAGGAGATAGTACGCCCCTGCTAGTCTTCAGCTGGATGTTATATAGTCACTAGCAGTCTGTTAATGAAAGAAAGGAATGTCTTAAAACTCAGAATGGCACCAAGCCCCTCACCCATAAGATGCATTTTGGGATAATCTTGGCACCAAATGGTTCATCCTGGGCCATAAAATGATTAACTTGAATCTTGAAGAAGGGCAGATCACCATGCAAACAATTTCATTTACATAGATTAGGGGAACAATACCTGAGTATGACATATTGGTTTGTCAAGTAGGTTCTGAGCCAAGAGGCGGAACCAACTTGAAGACAGAGTTTGGGGTAAATGCAAAGTACATTAGCATAGCTTAAGATAAACATTTTCATAAGAAAAAGGCATTGGTTAACTTCAGGTGAAACCGGGTGTCATTATGGCAACATAGTATTTTAAGAGAAATCTCCTTTTAAATCTGTATAGAGAGGGAAAAAAATGTTGCTAGTTTGTTTCCTCTTGCCACTTAAGAGATAAAGATGTCTGACACTCGCAGGCTATTTCCTAGGTTTGGAGACCCCTGGCCTTCCTGCCTGTTACCCTCTCACGCTTTTCACTGGCTGCATGTTCTGTGGCCCTAGAGACACATAACTGAGACACAAGCCTTGGCTTCAAGGAATTTGACAGAGTGGATTATAACCTCCCTGGCATGGCAAATGTCTCTGTCTCTTAGTTAAGAGGGATAAAAGGTCACAGATAGCATACTGCAGTGTAACCCTATTTAGGCCATACACACTCTCTCTCACACACACACCCTATATATTGAAGTGTGTGTGTATGTATATGGCTGTTGAGACAAGAGAATAGGAGATATGAATGAGATCTTCCATTTCTAATACTATCTACACATGTTTTCATTTTTTCATTATAATGAATATCTGTCACAAGTGTTAGTTTGAAAACAAGTTTGATGACTCTGATCTTTAACATTCTGTGAGAAAAAGGAAGTCCAGATTAAGCAAACAAGGGCTAGGCCTTGGAAGCTCCAGGAACTTGGAGCAAAAGCACCAGCTTTCCACCTTCCTCCTTTTTCATTTCACTATCTTCCATTTTCTTTCCCTATCCTGATGTCTTTCATAAACCAGCCTGAGCTCATGAGAGCTAACTCTCAGGGCAGACAGAGGCAGGCAGCCTCCTACGAACTGTGCTCTTGGGGCTTATCCTGAAGGTTGAGGATAATGATCGGGGGCTGGGAGACCATCACGGACTGAAACATCTCCCAGCACCCTGGGCTCCCGGGAGGAGAGGGTGAGCTGAGTGACAGCAGGGGCTGTGAGGCTGAATAATTCATGAGTCAAAGAACTCTCAGAGCCAGGACCAAAGAGTGGAAACTGATTGGTTTAACTTTAGAAACCTGGCTTGGAGTGGAGAGTCCCCTGCAGGGAATTTCCCTGCCTCGGGAAGGAGAATTCGCAAGTCCTCCTCCCAGGGTCACACACTCCTGGCTCTGCGATGTCACCATCAGAACGCAGGGACACAGGCTTCGCAGCGGCAATGTGCTCCTCATGACAGAAAATCTCTCTTCTCATTATTCCCACCTCTCCTTTACATCCCTCCCCCTGGGACACCTCCGCCTTCACCCTCATCCATGTGCATGCACGTACACACACACCGTCACACGTGCAGGTTTAACCTCACCATCACAAGTAGCAAAGAACAAGGGTGGGAGCCCTGGCTGCAGATTTCACTGGGCCTGGCAGGTTTTCTAATGTGAAGTCTTCACCTGTGGCCGGTGCTGTGTGCAGGGAAGTGGGGTGGGTTTGCAGCAAGGAGGCAGCCTGGGCCAGGGGCAGGGGTGCAGAGGGCAGCGGTGACACAGAGGACAGGGGGAAGGGAATGAGGTGGGCAGAGATGGGAGGAAGACATGGAAGGGGAGAGGCGAGGGGGTACTGGTTCAGGTGCGAGGGGTACAGGGCAGAGCTGAGAACACCTGATTCGTTGTCCATGCCGCTAGGGCTGCTAGGACTCGTGGGGCAGCAGTGCTGAGACAGAGCCGCGGGATTGCAGGAAGCCAGGACTGACTGGAAATCACACTGGCTGTGCTCTCCAAGCCTCTGTTCTTCCTGCTTATCCTTCTCTCCTCTCTCCATCCTTCCCTTATTGCTCCCTTTCTCAGTTCCTGACCACATAAAACAATACCACTTCAAAGCTATTAGCAAAGATGGGTGTATTTTTAAAAATTTGCCAAGCAAGTAAGGACATTTTTCTTCTTTATAAGTAGATAGTTTAAGAGATTGCTTTTAAAATTCTGTGTGATCTTTGGCTTATTTATCAATAGCTTTGATTTATCCACGAGAAAGTTCAAAAGTTTCTTCATCCTAATGTAAAGAGAGTCAGTCACTCAATTTAAAACAACAATATCAACTCAGAACCCTAGATTTTAGGATTTTTCCAGTTCAGAGAATATTCTCTCTCCCCAAGTGAAACATTCTTCCTGGTTACTAGGAGCTCATTCAAAGACTCCTCAGTCCCAAACCCCGCCTCCCACCTCCATCTCCTTGCTATACTCACATTGCCAATGGCTGCCACAAATTTAATATCAGAAGGTCTCAGAGAGTGAACTGCAAAGACAAGAACGTATGTAAGAAGATCAGATCTGCATTTCACACAATGTGGGCCCAGGATGCCAAATGGGAGAAGCAGACCCATTCTCACCCCAAGGATGCCCCAAGGTTGGCCATGGGAAGAGGAATCTGAAGACCAAAAAGTCACTGGAAGCCCTAAACCTGCTCCAAAGAGGCTCAGTCCTCAGTTGGAGGCCTCACTACTGACTGGTCTCAGGATCTCCAAGTTGGTGTCCCATGGAAGGTTACTCACAGACCTCCTTTCCTTCTCACCTGGTGCTCTTTCTGCCTCTCACTTCCCTCTGTCCCTTGACTCTGCATTTCTTGGCCACCATCAATAAGACAGCAACACAGTAAAATGAAAACCATTTGGGTTCAAAAGGGATCACGTCGGCTTGGAGGCTTGCCAGAGAACAGGGCTGTGAACAGCCTGTGAACACTAATAAATATCAGACACAAGCTGCACGAAGCCTCCATGACCTACCTGGGTCACCAGCATCCTTAAAATTAAGTTTCCTTAGAAACCACAGGCATATTCCTTGGTCATGTTATGGGGGCATTAAGGGTAAGCCTCCTAAAGAAGCCGCTTCCTAAGAAGTACGTCGGTTTCTTTTTCTAACCACACTTCTTACATGGCAGAATAGTAAGAATAGCATGCTTAACTGGAAATCCTGGTAAGCCAGTACAATGCAAGCAAAGCCATTAAACACAGTCCACAATGCAGCCATGTAAGACGATACAGCTGGAGAAGAGGACCAGCTCAACAGCAAGGTTCATAGCATCCAGGTATTAGATGAACCAAACCCATTATAGGAAAAAATATGTCTAGAGCAGCCACTGTGGCTACATTACAGGATTGGGAAGGTACGTGCATAGCCAAGATCTATCCAACTCACAGCTCCTGTGACATGGTCCACCCCCTTGGAGGTGAGCTCCCAGGGGTTGCCTTTATCCAGGTAAAATCACCATGGAGCTATGTTGGTTTTCTCTCTTGACTGGTGTGTTGGGCTGTGTCCCTCCATAGAAATTACTAAGGATATCAAAAGAGGAGGGACTGAGAACAGGGAAGAGGGAAGATGTGAGTAGCCAAAGGTGCCAGTAGAGTGGGGTTCAAGCCTCTGCCAGCCACACCAGAGAGAAGACGCTGGCCTTCCTGGCTCATGGCTCAGGGTCACGTACCTGAGTTAGAAGGCACACTGGATCCTGGAGAAGGCACATTCTCTGGGTTGCAAAAGAATGAAAAACTCTTCAGGTTCTGCCCCTGAAACCCAATGTCAGAAATATCAACTGCCTTGTAAGGGAACATTACAGGTCCTGAAAGCTTGATGTAGAGATGACCACGTACTTATTCTATGAGGCTCAAAATCCAGAAGCAACAGTTGTCCATAGTCATGCTCTTTTAACCCTTTACCCAGTTCTCTTAGTAAAAGGAGATATATGCCTGTTGAGAACGATTTTAGAGGTGGCAAGTAAGGATGCCTCAGAACAGTGGGGTGGAGAGGGAGGGAGGCAGGGTAAAGAATAAAACCCAACTCTTGTGATAATGAGAAAGTTCTGGAGATAGAAAGTGGTGACAGGTGTACAACAATGTGAATATATTCAATGTCACTGACCTGTACACTCAAAAATGATTAATTTTATATTATGTATATTTTATCACAATAAAAAGGAAATCAGGAAGAGACTCAATATATCTAGACTAAAAAATTTTTAAATCTCTTCTATGGTGTTAGATTTTTTGTATTATCTACTTTCCTTCTTTAAATTTGATTGCTTATACAAAAGTGGGTATATGGGGCATTATGTTATTTACAGCTAGGAATTGGAAAAAGTGGAAATTGGGAGACTCTTGTGTCCCCACTGGAACAGAATGTGTCCTAAGCCCAGAGGGGCTGCTGAAAGCACGTGACGGGTGTAGGGAGAGGGCTGGTCCTCAAGGCCACTTGGCTGCCTCAGATGCCCATGTACATCCAAAGCAGCCTCCACTTCTGTGAATCAGGTGGAGGACTTTGGGAAAGGAGATCACATGTATTCTCCCCAGAACCAAGAGTAAAAGGGGAAAGATTCCAGTGGGGGAAAATGTGCAGTAAATTGGTTGCACATCTGTCACTAGGAGACACAAGTTAATTTCTCATGAATTACTGATTTCAGTAAGAGATAAAGCATTTACTCTCAACTTTTATCTTGTAGATATTCTGGGAAAACCTTACCCAAATGACTTTGGATAACTCACAGCATCTGCTTCAAGGTTCACAGAGATAACCAGCCTGTTTATAAGCTTTTCTGGGCACTTCTGGGAACTACCTGCTCAGTCTGAAGAGATTTTGAGCCCCACATTCCAGGAGCTACAGTTATGCTGCCTCCACTCTGCCAGGTAACCTGCCTGTCCCTGGGGAAGCAGCTCACCCAGTCTATACCCCCAAGGCCTCAGGAAAGGGCCTGTCAACTTGTATCAAGACTTGGACTCACCCTTCAGCAGGGAAGTCACTTCCTCTCCCATGAAGACAAAGCCCTTACCTCTGGCCACAGCTGCTCTTCCAGTGTGTTCTCTCCAGGGGAAGTATGGGCCTGGGTCGTTCCTAAAAGAAAGCAAGAACTGTCCTGGTTATTTATTTGGAATTAACTCCCTGCTCTAGATTCACAGTTTCCGTGTGCTTCCTCTCCACCCTACCTATTTGCCCTGCTCATTAATGTCCCTTGTGTTAGGAAAGTCCAGGTTCCATTCTTCCAACTATCATCTCCATTGTTTGGGACCCTGTACATCCATTAATGCAGGCTCTTAAGGCAGAATCCCTAGGTTGTGAAGCAGAAGTGTCATCTGGGAGGAGTTAGCAATAACCCTATATCTTGCACAGACGCACTACTGCAGATTGCTTTGTGGGTTGCTTAGTGGAGGGCAGAACTCTAGGGTGATGTTGGATAAATAACTGCTGTTGTTTGGGAATCTGGGACAAATCAGGTAAAGCAGAGGACATTCTGGAACATTCTGAAGGGTGATGTGAGCTTAAGACAAGAGCTAATAGTGGCATTCCCAATAGCCATGACTGTACATAATAGCTGGACAAGGGCTGTCTTCAGACATCTTACTGAACGTGAAATGAGGAAGAAAAGGCAGGGAAGAGACTGCTAAGACACTGTTCTTGTCCCAGCTCACTTCATGCCAGTGTTTTAAAACTTACTTTTTTAAAAATTTTATTTTCAATGAGAGATTCACTTTATAAGCCAATGAGTTTCCCCATCAAACTTTTAGCTTTCTAAATACACAAATAAGGGTATAGCACAGTAACAGCACTCTAAATAAAAGAACTGAAACAATCACCCACGGTGACAGCACCCCTATGGCCAAGAGTGGTTTCATGTGCTCACACTCACGTCCACCATCAGGCTCCTGATCACTCTCACTTTTTATTCAGTTGTAATCAGTGTGGATGCAATATTACATCCTATAAGCTCATTTAATGCTGTATCTTGAGCTTTCTTTTTCACACTGATATATAATCTTGATGCTTACTTAAACAGCGTCAAGAAACATTTATGATACTGATATGTAATCAGAGTCTGGCTCCCTTGCTCCCTCTGGCTTCTCTCCATCCAGTTCTCTGTCCAGGGTGCACATTCCTTGAATGGGCATGCCATGCGAGAACCCCCAGACAGCATCAGACAAGGCCAAAGGGAGGCCTGACTTGGGGAGAGGGGACTTGATCTCTTTTCCACTCCAGCCTTCTTTTGTAGTTTTGCTTCCTGAACCTGAAAAGAATTTATCTGGAGTTTCATGAGGATCAAGAGTGTATTTCCATTTCATGCCTACAGTGCAATCTGGCATTGATTTCCACGTAGGAAGTCGTAACAGAAATGCGGGTTGTATCCTGCCCCCAGATCTCAGTGACCCTTTGGAAATGCCCAGAAGAAATATTTCTGAGCAGAAAGAACCACAGGATGGGAAGGTGCTGAGATGTGGACAAATACAAAGTGTTTGAAAGGTCTGGAGCACAGCGATCATAACCAGAGGGCAAGGTAGATGAGGCTGCACCAAAGATGGTAGCCGGGCTGCGGAGCTGTGAACACCAGGCTACTCCATAGGCAACAGGAAGCTGTGACAGGTCTTTGAAGAGATGAGCATTAGGGTGTGTTTTAAGATGATCATCACTCTGGGAAGTACTGGGGTAGATGAATTAGCAGGGGAGAGATTTGAGACCATTTTGGTAATATTCTTTTTAAGCCAGGATAAAAACAAGCTTGGAAGTCAATATTTATATGCAGTTTCTAGGTACCCAGCCCTATTCTAAGCACTTACATGAAATAATTCATTTAATCTTCAGAATAATTCTATGAGATAAATGCTATCCTCCACACCTTATGGTTAAGAAACAGGCCCAGAAAGGGTAAGTGACATTTTAAAGGTGACACAGTGAACAAATGGTGATGGAAGGATTTGAAAACAGGGAGTCTGGCCCCATGGGCCATGCTCAGAACCAAACTAAGTGTAAGTAACAGCCTAGGATCTAGACCAGGGCTCAGTCAACTCCTGGTAAAGGGCCAGATAGTCAGTCTTTTAAATTTTTTGACTATACAGTCTCTGTCACAGATACTCAGCTCTGTCTGTACATCCATTAATGCAGCCTCTTAAGGCAGAATCCCTAGGTTGTGAAGCAGAAGTGTCATCTGGGAGGAGTTAGCAATAACCCTATATCTTGCACAGACGCACTACTGCAGATTGCTTTGTGGGTTGCTTAGTGGAGGGCAGAACTCTAGGGTGATGTTGGATAAATAACTGCTGTTGTTTGGGAATCTGGGACAAATCAGGTAAAGCAGAGGACATTCTGGAACATTCTGAAGGGTGATGTGAGCTTAAGACAAGAGCTAATAGTGGCATTCCCAATAGCCATGACTGTACATAATAGCTGGACAAGGGCTGTCTTCAGACATCTTACTGAACGTGAAATGAGGAAGAAAAGGCAGGGAAGAGACTGCTAAGACACTGTTCTTGTCCCAGCTCACTTCATGCCAGTGTTTTAAAACTTACTTTTTTAAAAATTTTATTTTCAATGAGAGATTCACTTTATAAGCCAATGAGTTTCCCCATCAAACTTTTAGCTTTCTAAATACACAAATAAGGGTATAGCACAGTAACAGCACTCTAAATAAAAGAACTGAAACAATCACCCACGGTGACAGCACCCCTATGGCCAAGAGTGGTTTCATGTGCTCACACTCACGTCCACCATCAGGCTCCTGATCACTCTCACTTTTTATTCAGTTGTAATCAGTGTGGATGCAATATTACATCCTATAAGCTCATTTAATGCTGTATCTTGAGCTTTCTTTTTCACACTGATATATAATCTTGATGCTTACTTAAACAGCGTCAAGAAACATTTATGATACTGATATGTAATCAGAGTCTGGCTCCCTTGCTCCCTCTGGCTTCTCTCCATCCAGTTCTCTGTCCAGGGTGCACATTCCTTGAATGGGCATGCCATGCGAGAACCCCCAGACAGCATCAGACAAGGCCAAAGGGAGGCCTGACTTGGGGAGAGGGGACTTGATCTCTTTTCCACTCCAGCCTTCTTTTGTAGTTTTGCTTCCTGAACCTGAAAAGAATTTATCTGGAGTTTCATGAGGATCAAGAGTGTATTTCCATTTCATGCCTACAGTGCAATCTGGCATTGATTTCCACGTAGGAAGTCGTAACAGAAATGCGGGTTGTATCCTGCCCCCAGATCTCAGTGACCCTTTGGAAATGCCCAGAAGAAATATTTCTGAGCAGAAAGAACCACAGGATGGGAAGGTGCTGAGATGTGGACAAATACAAAGTGTTTGAAAGGTCTGGAGCACAGCGATCATAACCAGAGGGCAAGGTAGATGAGGCTGCACCAACAGATGGTAGCCGGGCTGCGGAGCTGTGAACACCAGGCTACTCCATAGGCAACAGGAAGCTGTGACAGGTCTTTGAAGAGATGAGCATTAGGGTGTGTTTTAAGATGATCATCACTCTGGGAAGTACTGGGGTAGATGAATTAGCAGGGGAGAGATTTGAGACCATTTTGGTAATATTCTTTTTAAGCCAGGATAAAAACAAGCTTGGAAGTCAATATTTATATGCAGTTTCTAGGTACCCAGCCCTATTCTAAGCACTTACATGAAATAATTCATTTAATCTTCAGAATAATTCTATGAGATAAATGCTATCCTCCACACCTTATGGTTAAGAAACAGGCCCAGAAAGGGTAAGTGACATTTTAAAGGTGACACAGTGAACAAATGGTGATGGAAGGATTTGAAAACAGGGAGTCTGGCCCCATGGGCCATGCTCAGAACCAAACTAAGTGTAAGTAACAGCCTAGGATCTAGACCAGGGCTCAGTCAACTCCTGGTAAAGGGCCAGATAGTCAGTCTTTTAAATTTTTTGACTATACAGTCTCTGTCACAGATACTCAGCTCTGTTTGTACTGTGAAGGCTACAATAGATAATATGTAAACAAATTAACTTTATAGAGACAAAATTGAGTTTCATATAATTTTCATGTACCAAGAAATGTCTTTTTATTTTTCTTAACCATTAAAAAAATGTAAAAACCTTTCTGGATATCAACAAACTGATTTTCAAGTTTATATGGAGAGGCAAAATACCCAGAATAGCCAACAGAATATTGAAGGAGCCGATTATACAGAGTGAAGTAAGCCAGAAAGAAAAACACCATTACAGTATACTGACACATATATATGGAATTTAGAAAGATAGTAATGATGACCCTATAGGTGAGACAACAAAAGAGACACAGAGGTATAGAATGGACTTTTGGCCTCTGAGGGACAGGGAGAGGGTGGGACGATTTGGGAGAATGGCACTGAAACATGTATACTATCATATAAGAAATGAAGCGCCAGTCTATGTTCAATACAGGATGCTTGGGGCTGGTGTACGGGATGATCCGGGGAGATGGTGTGGGGTGGGAGGTGGGAGGGGGCTTCGGCATTGGGAGATCGTGTACACCTGTGGCTGATTCATGTCAGTGTATGGCAAAACCAATACAGTATTGTAAAGTAGAAATAAAGTGTTATAAAAAAAAAAGGAGAAGAATAAAGTCAGAGGACTGACACTGCCCAACTTCGAAAGTTACCATGAAGCGATAGGGTGATATTGGCAGAACAGACAAATAGATCCATGAAACGAGAGAGAGCTCCCAGACATAGACCCGCAGAGAGTCAACTGCTCTCTGATAAGAGTGCAAAGACAACACAAGGGAGAAAAGACAGCTTTTTAGAATAACCAGAAGTTCATGTGGAAAAAAAAATCTAAAAATGTAAATGTCATTCTTAGCTCACAGATCAGACAAAAAGAGTAAAGGCTGAATTTGGCCCATGGGCTCTTGTTTGAGAACCAGTGTCTGATTTAGACACTACTAAAAAGAGATCAAAGTGAAATGGGAAGAGATGGCATCTCTAGCGATCAGCAATAGCCCTGAGCCCCAGGCATCCCAGGTAGGAGCCTGGATCTACCTCTAGATTACCAGGCTAGTTGCCACTGCCACAGCTCCTCGCTGGGCTTTGTCAGCATCTTCACAAGTAGAGAAAATACAGGTGCTAGAGCTACTCTCCTCTGATCTTTGAGAAATGTCCCACTCAGCACATCTCCTGGTCTTTCAGACTTCATGCCTGAGGGAGTCGGGGGTAAACTGCTCTTCAAAGAAAGTTTTTGGTCTTTTTTATAAATAGAAGTTTTAATTTAAAAAAGAAAAAAAAGATTTTTATGACCAAGGATATACTTGTACTCTATAGTTCATACATTTTTAAAAATTGAATAACATAAGCAAAAGATCTAGCCCAGTGTCTACTTCACTTTACCAATGAAGTAAAGGTTTATGGAGAAATGAAGCAGAGTGTAGGGCATGAGGCACTGTTCTAAAAAGGAAAAGTTGAAGGACAATATACAAAGTGTATATTGAGATACATTAAATTTGCTGAAAGCTGTTGTTCATTATCAATCCAGAGACATAACCATATAAAATCTACGGGATAAAGCAAAAACAGTTCTTAGAGAGAAGTTCACAGCTATAGAGGCCTTCCTCAAAAACAAGAAAAATCTCAAACAATCTAACCTACCACTTAAAAGAATTAGAGAAAGAATAACAGACAAAACCTAAAGTCAGCAAAAGGAAGGATATAATAAAGATCAGAGAGGAAATAAATAAAATAATGATTTAAAAAATAGGAAAAAAATCAATAAAACTGAGCTGATCCTTTGAAATGGTAAACAATATTGACAAACATCTGGCCAAGCTCACCAAGAAGAAAAGAGAACCCAGATAAACAAAATAAGAAATGAAAAAGGGGACATAATAACCAATACTGCAGAGATACCCAAAACATAAGGAAACGTTACAATCATATGCCACCAAATTTGACAACCTAGAAGAAATGGACAAGTTTCTAGAAACATACTACCCACCAAAATTGAATCAATAGATAATTTGAAAAAAAAATTAAATAGGTAAGTTGAAAGATCACTAGAGGTGAAATAAAATCTATAACTAAAAAGCTCTCTGCAAACAAAAGACTAGGACCAGATGGCTTCACAGGTGAATTCTACCAAACATACAATGAAGAACTGATACCAATCTTTCTCAAATTCTTCCAAAAAATTGAAGAGCAGGGAGTATTCTCAAAGACATTCTATCAAGCCACCATTACGCTGGTACCAAAACCAGACAAAGACATCATCAAAAAAGAAATCTACAGGCCAGTATCTTTGTTAAATATAGATGCAAAAGTTCTAAACAAAATATTAGCAAATTGAATTCAGTTCAGTCGCTCAGTTGTGTCCGACTCTTTGCGACCCCATGAACTGCAGCACTCCAGGCCTACCTGTCCATTACCAACTCCCAGAGTTCACTCAGACTCACGTCCATCCAGTCAGTGTTGCCATCCAGCCATCTCATCCTCTGTTGTCCTGCTTTTCCTCCTGCCCCCAATCCCTCCCAGCATCAGAGTCTTTTCCAATGAGTCAACTCTTCGCATGAGGTGGCCAAAGTACTGGAGTCTCAGTTTCAAAATCAGTCCTTCCAATGAGCAACCAGGACTGATCCATTGGAATGATCTCCTTGCAGACCAAGGGACTCTCAAGAGTCTTCTCCAACATCACAGTTCAAAAGTATCAATTCTTCAGCGCTCAGCCTTCTTCACAGTCCAACTCTCACATCCATACATAACTACTGAAAAAACCATAGCCTTGACTAAATGGACCTTTGCTGGCAAAGTAATATCTCTGCTTTTCAATATGCTATCTAGCTAGGTTGGTCATAACTTTCTTTCCAAGAAGTAAGCGTCTTTTAATTTCATGGCTACAATCACCATCTGCAGTGATTTGGGAGCCCAAAAAAATAAAGTCTGACACTGTTTCCATTATTTCCCCATCTATTCCCCATGAAGTGATGGGACCAGATGCCATGATCTTCATTTTCTGAATGTTGAGCTTTAAGTCAGCTTTTTCACTCTCCTCTTTCACTTTCATCAAGAGGCTTTTTAGTTCCTCTTCACTTTCTGCCATAAGGGTGGTATCATCTGCATACCTGAGGTGATTGATATTTCTCCTGGCAATCTTGACTCCAGTTTGTGCTTCTTCCAGCCCAGCATTTCTCATGATGTACTCTGCATATAAGTTAAATAAGCAGGGTGACAATATACAGCCTTGACGTACTCCTTTTCCTATTTGGAACCAGTCTGTTGTTCCATATCCAGTTCTAACTGGTGCTTCCTGACCTGCATAGATTTCTCAAGAGACAGGTCAGGTGTTCTGGTA